>CABHPP010128575.1:21805-41118 GCA_902168425.1 Peromyscus attwateri | reverse complement strand
CGCGGAGCTTCTCCTTCCCCTTTCTTCTCTGCAGTAGGGGAGGCGCTCTCGGGGAGGGGTGAGGACAAGCCATACTGGGCCCAGGGTCAAGTGAGAGGGGGTCCCCCCCCTTCGCGAGGCCTCAGATCTGGACCCTCTAGCCTCCTATTTGCCCAGGGCGGCATGGTGCGCGCCGCTTCCGCGCCTCCCACGCCCCCTCGATGCGCTCACCTGCTTACCCCGGTCAGGGAAGTGGAGCCTCGGGGAATGGGAGCTGCGGTCTAGCCTGGGCCAAGTAACTTAGGTCGGTTGCTCTGGTGTGTCTCCTGCAGTTTATCTGCTCCTCCTGCTCCCACTGAGTCTGGAGATGAGTTTGCTAGAAGCTTCTTCAGTGTAAAGAGGGAGTCCTTGCTTTCGCTTACGTCAGGCAGAATTACTCCTCTGGTCCAGGGGATTCCCTGCTTTCTCAGTTCACCAAAGACCTCACCTTGCAGGGGTTAAGCCTGGGACGATGGAGAGGCGGACCGCCTCTTTTCTGTATGTCACCACACAAATCACGATCACAAAGACAGGACAAACACCACCTGTTTAATTGCGGGTTCTTGAAGGGAACAGAAGGAAATACTGCTTTACACTGTGCGCAGTTAAGTGAGCTTTGCCACGCAGAGACGTTAAGGGACAGATTATGTAGCGGTCACAAGAGCTGAGACGGAGTCACCTTGGGTTGCTTGGGAAATGCTGGCACCCAGGGCCTTGCAGTCACGGCTGGACACTGCCTATCCTGGTCAGTGTGTCTGCTGTATTTGGATATTCAGCTGTCCGTTTGTAGCTGGAAGGTTGCAGCTGGAAGGTTCGGTCTGTTGAAGTGTCTTTCAAACACTCCCATGAGTGACTTGAAAATCAGTTTAGTAGATCATGGCCATCGTGTGTGTGTGTGTGTGTGTGTGTGTGTGTGTGTGTGTGTGTTGCACTTAGAGTAGGTATTGTGTGTTAGGACACAAGGGCACACTGTATTAGGTGTTTTATATTGTTTGTGTCATACAGAAGTTTAGAAAAGCATTGATCTTTGTATGCTTCTCGATTTCCTCGGCTTGAGCTTTCAGTCAGTTTAAATCTTCTAAGTTTCAGTTGATGCGTGGCTAGCAGTGGGGCTTGCCTGTAATCCTAGACGTAGGCAGGTGTTCAAGGCCATCCTCAGCTGCTTTGGAAGTTTAAGGCCGGCTTGAGATTGCCAGAGACCTGTCTCAACAAAACCAAACCAACATACAAAAATCCAAACCCTTCCCAAACTATGAGAATTTTGTTGGAGGTAAGGGAAAGAAGATGGAGGTGAGGTTGTCACTGTAGACAGCTTAGTGGCAGAAGTCTGTAGGTCTGGGTTCTGAGAAGCTGTGTTGGAGTAAACAGTTCTTGGTGAAAAAGGATCTGTTAAAATGTTTTGGTGTTACCCATTTTACCCACAGGAGTTCTTGGATGTGTAAAAAGTCCCAGACTTTTTACATACCATATTGATTTGGATGTCCCTGGAACAACAAAATTCACTGACAGTGGGTATCTAGAAAATGGAAATGGAGACCATGCTAAAACTTGGTTTGGGGACTTCTAGGGATCATTGGAAGATGTTTCTAGAATTTGACTATTTTAAAAAAATAATACAAGTTTGAATCTGAACCTCTGTGGGAGACCAGCCCCCACACTTATTTACCCCAGGGACTCTTGAGGAATGAGGGATGAGAGACTTAGTTAGGAATAGGAGGAGAGAGAAAACACAGGCTAGACTCTGGTGGGCCTAGATCCTTATCCAAACGGGCCCAGAACTTTATTCCAAAGGTCTGTTTATAACAATGCCAAGGGGTGGAGCAAAAGGCCTCCCCCTTGCTAGTTAGACCCTTACAAACACCTGGTATCCAGGCCGGTGGTCCAGTCAACCTCCCATGCAGTCCTGCTGGGTACAGCCACTAGGAAACCTAGGCTCCAACCAACCTCTGGGTTCGTCAGTCCATTTCTCAGTTGGCTGTTATCTGAACACAGTGCCTAGAATCTTAGATGATGCAAAAATCCTCCCTCACCCCCATACAGGGATTTTCTGTGCAGCCCTGTCTGTCCTGAACTCACTCTGTAGACCAGGCTGGCCTTGAACTCAGAGATCAACCTGCCTCTGCCTCCCGAGTGCTGGGATTAAAGCAAAAGTCCTGTGAAGATTACCTTGGTCAGCTCCTGTGTTATTTGACTGTCACAGGTGGATCTGCCCAAATGTGTTTTCAAGTTGTTCGTTACTTGGTTCTGTGGGAGCTTGGGAAGGCCTCAAGAAGTCAGATTATAGTTTAACCTGTATTTATTTGTTTGTTTATGTGAGACCTTGGCTCATGTAGCCCAGACTGGCCTCAGACTCATGATCCTTCTGCCTCTGCCTCCAAAGTGCTGGGATTAAATGGGTGCACCTCCATATCCGACTCCATTCTTCCATTTTAGAGGTTGAAGGTTTATCTGATACAATTTTACAGGTATGTTAACAATGATAGTCAGTGTTCAAGAAAGGACTGTGATTCAGGGCTCATGGTATTGTTCTGAGTCACGAAATGTGCTGACCCAGAAGGAGAGGTCAGTAGCTTATTATTCACTAGGGAATCAGGGTGGAAGGCCCCCCATCAAAAAACTCTTAAAAATCATGTCTGTCCTTGCAAAGTCAGGAAATACTTTCCTGTGTCTCCTCTAAGCTGAGAAGCACTTTGAGGATTTGAGATGAAGGAATTGGTGCTGCCTTGTGAAGGAGGAGTGAGCCAGGAAACAAGCTGCCTACTCTGGATCAGAAGGATTCCCCAGGTGGTCCCTCACCTGGGCAGCTCTGCTCTACCCGACGACCCCACTTGTCCACAAGTCATTGAGACCTGGAGAAGTGGCTTACAGGTCACAGACATATCTGAGAGATGAGTTCTGCCGGGAGCATTTCCTCTTTGGCTCTAACCTTGCTATCCCGCATTCCTCTGGCTCCCTGGCTTCTTATCCCTGGCTTCTTGCCACCGGCTCAGTTAAGTCCTCATAGAAAGTTAAGCCTAAGATAAAAACTGTGGACCAAGCTGATAAATGGGTTGTTCAGTGGCAGCTGTAGAAGAAATAGATCTTTGTATTGTTGAAGGGAGCTGTGCTTCTTGGTAGTGGTGCTGTGAAAACTCACACCTGGGTAGAGTCAAATCGGCTTCTGCTTTGCCCTGGGCTGTGCTGGGTGTGGTTATTACTATTGTTGTTATTGTTATTATTATTGACAGGATTTTACTATGTATTCCTGGCTAGCTTGGAATTCAGTATGTAGACCGGGCTGGTCTTGAACTCACAGAGATCCGCTTGTCTCTGCTCCCAAGTGCTGGGATTACAGGCATGCACCACCAAGCCTGGCCTTCGTTGTTTTATTTGTTTTCTTTTGGAGACAGTCTAATTTAACTCAGGCTGGCCTTGAACCTCTACGTAGCTGATGTTGGACTTGAACTCTTGATGTTGGCCTTGAACTCTTTTATCTTCCTGCCCTGCCTCCCCAGTATTGGGATCACAGGTGTGCACCACCACAACAAAGGCAGCTTTTTATTTCTTGAGTTTTTAAAAACGTGTGCCAGCCTTTACACACATAAATGTGTGTGTTGTGCTTGTTTTTGGTGAAGTTTTTTAGTGGGTAGGACTGTATCTGAGCCATACTCCTGTCCTACAGGGCGTACTGGGTAGGAAGTTTGAGCTCTGGTCTGGACTTGGTTGCCTTCTTACCTGGGAGGGGTGGCAAGCAGTAGTACCACTTCTGACTTGGTTCTTCCTTCTGCAAGATGATGCAAGTCCTCAGCTGTCCAGCCTCTTACACTAGCCTGTTCTTATTTGTTTTTCTGTTTCCTTTGGGTGCCTAGGAATGAAATCATCAAAGAAAGCACTCTGGTGTGGATACTTGGAGAATTGCAACATATTAGACTTGTGTGAGGTTAAACTGTATACACAAAGTAAACTTCCTGAAAGAGAATGAGAATCCGCAGGTAGGGAAACAGTAACAAGTGTTTAAGCAACAAATACAAGTATTTGTTGGTCTAGAATGATGGGAAAGGTCTTTTTCTGATTCTTCAAAGTGCCCAGGCCTTTGCTTTTTCCCTGCTATATATTTGATTTGTTTTATTTTTGGAGACAGGGTCCTTGTAGGTGAAGCTGGCCTGGAATTCCCAGGCTGGCCTTGAACTAAAAGTGACTCTCCTGTTTCTTGGTCCTCCAGCCCCTGGTACTAGAGATTGAACCCGGGACATCAATGCAGGCCAGACAAGTGCCTCTGCCTTCAGAGTGCTGGGATTGAAGGTGTGTGCCACCAGGCCTGGCTTGGAAACAATGTATGGGTCCGTGATACTCAGTATATGGCATACTTGTATAGAGGGCTGCTCTGCTGGTTACTTTGTACATTCAGCACCCAAGTAATACCTGGAAAAAGATGGCTGAGCAAGGCAGCAACATGCTTATGCGCAAGTCTGAACTAAGTCTGCTACCCAGAACCCAGGTAAAGGTGGAAGAGGAGGGATCTGGCCCCATAGTTGCCCTCTGCATGTGCACCATGGCACTCATAATAACAGATAAGTATCCGCAAATAATGGTGCTTTCTTTTCTCAGAAAGCATATCAAGTGCGGATGCTTCCTTAATTGCTCTTCTAGCCCCTAGTATGAAAACTACTTACCCCCCCCAAAAGAAAAGAAAGCTAGCTAAAGATGAATCCCCTAAATCAGTGGTTCTCAACATTCCTAATACTGCAACCCTTTAATACGGTGCTGACCCCCAACCATAAAATTATCTGTTATTACTTCATAACTGTAATGTTGCTACTGTTATGAATGGTAAATATCTGTGTTTTCCAGTGGTCTTAGGTGACCCCTGTGAAAAAGTCATTCCACCCACCAGGGGTCAAGACCCATAGGTTGAGAACCACTGCTTTATTTTTTATTTTTTATTTTATTTGTGGTGACCCCAACCATAAAATTTTTATTTATTTTTCTATTATCAACTTGATACAGTACAAATTCTTATCCTAATAGTGAAATGTTTCACTGAAGCTTGCCCAGTGATTGAGTAAAACCAAAACTTATTATAAGCCACAGTTATCCTAGGGTCCCCCCTGCTATGTAGCCTCCCTGGTTCTGTCTGTGGGTTGCAGTCTGATTGAGAACCACTGCTCTTAAACATCTGCCGTCTGGGTGCATGAAAAAAGTCAAAACACACAAGCTCACAGACCGTGGAAACTGGGCTCCACATTGAACTGCAAGTCAGTTCTGTCCACTTGACAATTGCTGAGCTATAGCCGTGGGTCAGTGGTTCTCCACCCTAGAGTACTGAGCAGGGCAGGTACTGGGCCTGCCTCCATGGAGCATGCACGGAGCACGTTCCAGTGGGACGTGCATGTGATAAGGCTAGTGGACACCTCACCAATGTGTCTCTGCAGCACAGTGGAGAGTTAGTTGAGTTTTGATGGGAAAGGGCCTGCCCCTCAGACATACTAAATCATCTCCACCCTGCCCTGTGAAGGAGAGGTTGTGATTCACACTCTGAAATGGGAGGCTAGTGATCGGAGGTGACCAGGAAATCACATGGAAAGGCTGCCTCTGGCCCTGGGATCTTCCAGAAAACCTGACTCCATCTGAATGTGAGTGTTGTAAAGGAAGAAATACCGAGGACTGCCTGGGCAAACACAAGGCTAAGGAAGAGACCCAGCATTCTGTGTGCCCAGGTCTGCTGTGCCTCAGGTCCTGGGTCTACAGGATGGACTCATGCTAGCAGAGAATGTAAAGGCTTCTCAAGAGTTTCTTTGAAGTCCATTGCTGTCCCGTAGCTCCGGAGTGGTTATTGAGTGATGTGGACATTGTCCCACTAGACCGGGAGATGCTTCCAGGGGTCTGCAGACAAAGCGTGGACTTCCCCCACCACTAGCACCAAGTTGGCAGCAGGGAACTCCTGGAGGGGTTGCCTGTGGGGTTCCCATGTCTCATGGGGGGGGGGGGTGGTGGTGGTGGTGGTGGACAACTAATTCTTTCATTGTACTCCTACTGTTTTTGGGGACTTGAGATCTTTTCCCAGTATGGGAGAAGCAGTTGTCTTTTGAGGAATAAGGCATATAGGTGAGGTCTGTGACTGCCTTAGGGCCACAGGAAACTGCTAAGTCAACTGGGGTTGAGGTCAGAGGTTACAGTCACTGTAAGAGTGAGAGTAACCATGGGCCTTGAGAAAGTCGAAGTCTTTCCTGGAAGCATGACCCCTGTGCTTGAGTACAGAGTCCCTGCCTTCCCATTTCCTGTGGTCATTTGAGATGTCCTTCTAAGTTCCTGAATTTGGGGTAGTAACTAGCAAGGAGTAGAATGTGAAGGGACATCCAGAATTACCCAAAAACCGGACCTAATGGCCTGATGTCCATAGGCCTGTGATCCCAGCGACCTCAGAAGCTGAGACTGAAGGATGCCAAATTCAAGGCATGTCTGGGCAGTTAAATGAGACTGTACTTCTGTGGTAGAGGGCTTGCCTAGCATTTTTTGAGGCCCTAGGTTCCATTTCTGGCTTAGCAGAATCAGTCTCGGGCTGAGATGTGGCTCAGTGGTAGATCACTGACCTAGCATGTGTGAGGGTTGATCCCCTCAGCGTACTGAACATTATCTCAGTGACATTTCCATCAGCACAGGATACAGGGGTGTCCCCGTGTAGATGGGGCTGCAGCTCACTTGGAAAAAATGGCTTGGGACCAGGTCAAACTCAGTAGGCAGAGAGGGGCATGGGTCACAGGGCCAGCTGAAAGCAGGTGCTAAGTGGAGGCCTGGGCCCGTTGTTTAGTAGTTAGAAGGATCAACTGTGTGGGCTGCCTTCCATTCATTTTGAATGTCGAAGGAGTCCCTTTCCTCTGGGAGCGAGCCTGAAGGCCTGCTGGCATCAGATGGCACAACGTGGTTGGGGTCGAAGGTGCAGGCTGGCTGCCCTTCAGAGCTGTGGTGGTTTTGTACCCATTTTTAGTTATGATTAGAGCATGAGTCCTTCTTGCTGCCTACACTACAGATTGTCTTCAGAACTTAGATGGGGCCTGCGATGTCACTTAGCTGTGCAGCGCATGATAGGCTCGAGGTGCTGTGTGCAATCCCAGCACCACAGAACACAGCCAAAGCTTTGGGTTGGATTGAAGAGAATCCTCTTCACCTGGTATTTCAAGTCATTCAGCAGGCAGTGAGGTGCCCGTGAATCAAGTGGACATGTAATGCCGGTTTTTTGTTTTTTAAGTTTTTGAGATGGAGGTCTATCTTTTATCACCCTGGCTATCCTGGAACTTGCTGTGAGACCAGGCTGGTCTCAACCCCTGCCTCTGCCTCCTGAGTGCTGGGATGGAGGCATGCACCAGCACACCAGGCAGATGTCAGTATTCTTGATGGAAGTAGAGCGTGTGAACAGTTGGAGAAATACTTCAGGTTGCCATGAGCGGACTAGTGTGGTTCAGATTTCAGCCTTGTTACTCCTCACTGTGTCGCCTTGGCCAAGTTACTTCTCTGGCCTCGTGTGTGTGTGTGTGTGTGTGTGTGTGTGTGTGTGTGTGTGTGTAAGACAATGAGGTCAGTAAAGGTGTGCACTGCACAGTGATGTTTGAGTGAGTGAGGGGTGCCGAGGGAGGTCCTGAGGCCGTGGCTGGTATGGTTCTGGTTCTGCCCTTGACTGGTTATGGGGCATGTCTAGTGCTCTGTGTCCCTCAGTTTCCTCATCTATCCGATAAGATGGGAAGAGGAAGAGAGCCGATAGGCATGGGCGTCCAGCCTGTGCTGGGTGCTCTGCATAGCTCACTTGCCCAGGATCTTCGCGTTAGTAAAGCTGGCCTCTTCCGTTGGTCTCTGTGTGTCCAGTGCTCAGGGTTGCCTAGGTTGGCTGCCAATGGCGGCACGTTTTCTGATCATGGAGGGGGCCAGCACTTTGCAGACGTCCCAAGGAGAACACTGGGTGGTGGGATTTGAGGCTAGGCACTCAGTGACAGGCATTTGTGGAATGCCCAGGTATTTCTGTGGAAGTGACTGGTGCATTCTCTCCCACCTTTATTAAATAGTCTTATCTGAGGCAGGCGTGTGGAAACCTCCCTAGGCAGAGCTGTGTGTAAATACTCCAGTGCACAGGCACAGCTCTGGGGCTCTTCAGTGGTGCCCTCTACAGCCAGGTGTCTGGGTGGAAGAGCCGGCCTGCTTACAGCTGGGATCCCCGTCGGTTGGTGGCAGGGTTTTCCTTGCCATGACGCAGCGATGCTCGTGCCCTACGGGACCTGTTGACTTCTGTGTGACCAAGTTCTGTGAACTGGACTCCTGACTCCTAGGTGCTGTAGCTCTGTCTCCTGTCTGTGGAAGTTTTTCCATGCCACAGTGCTGTGGGGGAGACTCACCCAAATATAGACTGGTCAGTGCCTTGGCAAGGGTGGCTTTGGCTCTACTTTGCTGACCTTGGACTCTACAGGTGTCCTGGCATTCATATTTGGGGGAAGGGTGATATGTGACAGGTGACTGTGGAAGCTGCTTAGATCATTGACATTTGTACCCCCTTTCAGCACTATGGATTGGACGCAAGGTGTGTGTAAGCACACTACCACTGAGCTATATTCGCAACCCTTTTAAAAATTTATTTTTGTTTCATGTGTACCAGTGTTTGCCTACATATATGTAGAGCACAACATGTGTGCCTAGTTCCCAAAGAGGCCAGAGGGATGCCTGACCCCTGGACCGGGAGTTACAGACAGTTGTGAGCCACGTGTGGGTTCTGGAAACCGAACCCAGGTCCTCTGCAAGAACAGCTAGTGCTCTTAACCACTGAGCCATCCAGCTCCAAATTTTGTTTTATCTTTTTTTGGTTTTGTTTTTCCAGACAGGGTCTCACTGTGTAGCTGGCTGTCTTGGAACTCTCTATGTTGACTAGGCTGACCTCGAACTCATAGAGATCCGCCTGCCTCTGCCTCTCATTGGGATTAAATGTGTGCACCACCACTGCCTGGCTTGTTTTGTCTCTTAATTTCTTTGAGACAGGGTCTCATGTAGCCCAGGCTGGCCCAGAGCTCACTACATAGCACAGGTCTTGAACTTTTCATCCTCCAGCTTCAGTGTGCTGGGATTGCCGGTGTGAGCCACCATACCTGGCTTAGCAGTTTTTAATACAGGATCTTGGTAAATTACCTAGACCTCTCTCTGTAGTCTGGCCAGGTGTGGAATGTGGTCCTCCTACCCAGGCTAACTGAGATTGCAGGCCTGGCTAATCTGCTTTCTCCCAGGGTGCTGAAGTGGGTTTCGGGGCACAAAGGTGTCAAGAAGGTGTTCAGTTTGGGGGCCCTCTTGGGAAGTCGTGGCTAGCTTGGGTGTGCTGAAGGACGCCTGTTTTCTGTTCCCCGGGAAGCTGTGGGGCTGTCAGCATTCTCTCTGCTGGTCTGTTACAGTAGAACTCTGAGGGCCAGCCCAACTGACCCCCGTGGGAATGTGACTCAGCAGAATGGGGAGCTGGAGTTGTGTCTAGTCATCGTGTAGCATTCAGACACTAAGATTCGTAGTTAGTGACTAATGAACTTGTGCTACCGTGTCCTCTCCCACACACGTCCCCATATAAACAGGCTCTGTACCCTCTCCTGCAGGTTTGCCGTCTTGGGATCCCATGGCTGTCCTTATTGGCCTCTGGGGCCCCCTTGCCCACGCCAGCAGAGCATTCAGCCAGCGCTGCTTCAGGTAATGCTTGACGTCTTGTTCTTAAGAAGTGTCCCTGGGTAAGCCTGCTGCCCTGACTGGATCCTGTGGTGACTAGAATGGGAGAGGAAACTCAGGGAGGTGTCATGGGCCAGTCGGAGCTGGGATTTGGTCAGCACAGGGAAGGGCTAGGACAGACATGCAGATTCTATCTTGGGTGCAGGAAAACATGGCCTGTGATGGAAGCTGTCTTCAGTTCCTGCCAGGTCCTTAGTGTCACAGCTCTTGGTCCTGTCTGTCATTCCCAGGGCTTTAGAACACCTTACATTAAAAAACAAAAAAATCACTCTGTGTGTGTGTGTGTGTGTGTGTGTGTCTGTGTGTCTGTGTGTGTCTGTGTCTGTGTGAGAGAGACAGACAGACAGACACAGAGAGACAAAGACAGAGACACAGAGAGAGAGAGTTATTTGGGCATGCAGGTATCACGGTACACATTTGGAAGTCAAAGGACAGCTTGCAGAACTTGCTTCTCTCCACAGTGTGGCTCTTAGGGATCCAACTCAGGTCGTTGGGCTTGGCGGCAAGCACCTTTGCCTGCTGAGCCAGCTTACCCCAACTTTTCTTTTCTTTCTTCCTTTTTTGGAGACAGGGTTTCTCTGTGGAGACAAGGCTGTCCTAGAACTAGCTCTGTAGACCAGGCTGGCCTTGAACTCACAGAGATCCTCCTGCCTCCCAAGTGCTGGGATTAAAGGTGTATACCACCCCAAACTTTTTTTTTTTTTTAAAGATTTATTTATTTTGCCTGCATGTGTCCCTGCAGGCCAGAAGAGGGCACCAGATCTCGTTACAGATGGTTGTGAACCACCATGTGGTTGCTGGGAATTGAACTCAGGACCTCTGGAAGAGCTGCAGTTGGTGCTCTTAACCACTGAGCCATCTCTCCAGCCCCCAAACTTTTTTAAGATGAATTTTTTTTTCAGGACTGTGGATTGAATCCAGGGTTTTCAGCCAACCCTCCTTTACATTTATTTTGATTTTCGTTGTTTTCATGTGCTTTATGCAACAGAGTTTCACTATAGAGCTGTAGCAGGCCTGGATATTTCCATGTAGACCAGGCTGGCCGTCTTCCCACTTCTGCTTCCTGAGCACTAGGGTTACAAGTGTGTGCTACCAGCTGTCTGCTTTACTCTTTGATTTTGAGACACAATCTCACTAAGTTTCCCAAGCTGGCCTTGAACTCTGTAGCCCACATTGACTTTGAACTTGCCATCTTCGTGCCCAGTCTCTGGCAAGATTGTATTCTTGCATCACAAAACACGGCAAAATTATTCTTTAACCACAAAATTGCACAGTTCTTGTTAGCACATGCTTCTTTACCAAGCCAAGACGGCCCCACCCCGGCCACAGTGCCTTCCCCTTTGAGATCCTGTGCTACCCATCTTTACTGCGTCCTCAGAGATGAGTGAGAATGGCTCCCAGTGCAGAACAGTTCCCAAGGCAGGCCTCAGAATGAACTGTGAAGCAGCTAACTCTAAGAAGAGCTGAGAACGGGGAGGTGGCTCAGCAGTGATGGTGGCTGCCACAGGCCTGGTGACCTGCGTGAGTTCCATCCCTAGGACCCACATGGCGGAAGGAGAGTTCCAGCTCCTGTAAGTTGTCCTCTGACCTCCACACGTGTGTACATGTGCACACACCAAGTAAAGAAAAGGCGTTTTTAAAACGAACATGATGAGTATAATAATAGAGCAGCGAGCGATTTGGTGAGTGCTTGTCAGGTCTGAGGAGAGCTGTCAAGGAAGGAGGTAAAGACACCTAGAAAGGGAGTTTCTGAGTTTGCGGTGTGTGTAGCACACATTGGAGGGAGCTCTGCAGTGCTAAGTCGAGGCTAAACAAAGGAGCGACCTGGCCCAGAGGTGGAATCACTTAGCTGGAACCATGGGGCGAGGCGAGTAGAGAAAGGGTCAGAGACTCCAAGATTGTGCTGGAGAAACCCCACTTAGGGCTGAACATCAGGAGATGGAAATCCCAGTGGCCAGACTGGATCTGCTAGAAATAGCGTTCTGTTTCTGAAAAGGAACGGGTCTGGGGGTAGTGTGCTGGAGGCCGTAGCTCCGTCTTCCCACTTTGGAGGCTAAGGCAGGAGATCACTTCTGTCGGGAGTTTGGGCAACCTAGAAGGCCCATCTCCAAAGCCAGGCCCCTTTGCTGGCGTCACGAAGTTGTTGCCTGGACAATGTCTAGTTTCTGCCGTGTTGTGTCAGGGATCCCTCAACCAGAGTCTCTGGGTTCCAGACTCCATGAGAGCAGGGTAGGGCTGCACCTGGGGAAGCAGGTTCTGCAGGATTGGCAGCGGTGAGTCTGCCTGTAGAGATTCCTTTAGCTCTCCTCGACTTGCAGAAAGCCAAGGCTGTGGGTGAAGTAGTCCATGAAGCTTGTTGTCGGAGAAAAATTGGAATCTTGACACCCAGTAGAAGCTCTTAGTTTATGAAAGCGGGTCTCACTGAGGAACACAGGCTGGCCTCAAGCCTGTGATCCTCCTGCCTCAGCTTCTCAAGTGCTGGGATTGCAGGTATATGCCAGCACACTGTCTAAGATATTCTCAGTTACAAGGAAATTGGTAGTTAAGGCTTCACAAACCCCTGACTTTATTTTGGGTCCTGGGTCATCCCTGCTCAGCGTGTACATGCATGTCTATGCATGTGGCTAACATGCACCTTCCAGCTCTCTGAGACTGCCCTGTGGCCCAGAGAGGCCTGTGTCACAGACTCTTTTTCTCTCCCACTAGCACCTCTGGGAGCCTCGGGGCAATCCAGAAGATGACCCGGGTTCGTGTAGTGGACAACAGTGCCCTGGGAAACACCCCATACCATCGGCCTCCTCGATGCATCCACGTCTATAACAAGAGTGGGGTGGGCAAGGTAGGCGATCAGATTCTGCTGGCCATCAGGGGGCAGAAGAAGAGAGCACTCATTGTGGGACATCGCATGCCTGGCTCCCGGATGACTCCAAGGTTTGACTCCAACAACGTGGTCCTCATCGAGGACAATGGGAACCCTGTGGGGACTCGCATTAAAACACCTATCCCATCCAGCCTTCGCAAGAGGGAAGGCGAGTATTCCAAGGTGTTGGCCATAGCTCAGAACTTTGTGTGAGCAGAGCGGCTCTGAGCCATGCAGCGGCGGTCCCTTCACACTGGTGACATGTCCTGACAGAATAAATTGTTTTAATGTGTGTTTTCTTCTATGCTGTCTGAGCTGTGGTGGTGAGGTGGGTAACAGAGCAGTTGAACGCTGGCCTCCTCCCTAGACCCCAGGGATGCTCTGGGCTTTCTTTTACAGCCGACAGCCTTGCGTCCATGCGGTGATTCGGCGCCTGTTTTTCTTCTCCCCTTCACCTGTCATCTCCTTGTGGGGAGTAAGGACTCTTTTAGTTTCTTTAAAAGAACCTTATCGGGCTGGAGCGATGGCTCAGAGGTTAAGAGCACTGCCTGTTCTTCCAGAGGTCCTGAGTTCAATTCCCAGCAACCACATGGTGGCTCACAACCATCCTGGCCTGCAAGCATATAGGTAGGCAGAACACTGTATACATAATAAATAAATAAATCTTTAAAAAAAAAAAAAGAACCTTATCAACTCACAAAGTGTTTTGTTTAAAATACTGTGGGATTGGAGAGATGGCTGCTCCTCTAGAGGCCAGGTTCTATTCCCAGTACCCATGTGGAGGATCAGAACCTTCTGGAACTCCAGTTCCAGTGGATTTGATGCCCCCCCCCCCCACTTCTGGCCTCGGTGGGTACATGTGGTACACAGATATGCATGCTGGCAGAACACTCCTGCACATGAAATTTAAAAAAATAAAAAATTAAAAGATACTATAGCGACTTACGAAAGTATCTTCTTGTCATCTGAGAGGCCGATGATGGGGATTCACAGGCTCTGGGTTCAGACTGCCTGGATTTGAGTCACAGCTCCACCCCTTACCACCTAATAACGTTGGACAAGTTGGTTTATTTTTTTGAGCCTCCGTGTCCTCACAAGATGATGGAAAGGGCCAGTGCCTGTGATCGCTCAGAGCGACCCCTGGCTCTTTCCTGTGTTGTGACTGCATGTGCCAGTTCCAAGAGAACAAAGGTGAGTGAAAGTAGGTGTGGCTCTTGTCCTCCTGGCACTCAGTATTTATTACAAAGGAGTCCACAGAAACTCAGTAATTCCTCTAACAAACGCAGTGCCCAAGTGTAGCAGGGACTTATCATGAAGGGTTAGGCCTTCGGTAAGGTTGGTGCTGTCCTAGAGAAAGGGTTGCCGGCCTCTGCTGCATCTAAATTGGCATTGTGATAGAAGCCCAAGTAAGGGTTACTTGAGGGGCTGGGGATAGTGTGGATTGGGAGGGGCAAGAGGGAGCCTCTGGGCATTGGGAATGTGTTAGACTTCGCAGTTGATGAGTGTTTATATCTGTGAATAATTAATGAGCTGTGCGCTCATGTCTTTTTTTTTTTTTTTGAGCTGAGGACCGAACCCAGGGCTAGGCAAGCGCTCTACCACTGAGCTAAATCCCCAACCCCCACTTATGTCCTTTTAAAGGAGTAGGGATTTGCTAGGGAGAAAGGGGTCTGTGCACAGGCCCTGGGGTGAGTACCAGGGCCTTTAACATGGGAGCCTTTGGGGCCTCTTCACACCTGGCTAGAGCAAAGCAGGAGAGGAGTGGACCTCCATTTACTCAGGGTCCCATGACCATGGGAAGGAGACTTTTCTTATCCAAATACATTAAGATGCAGGTGGTGGGTATTCAGGGAAGAGGAGGGGAGGAGGGTTGGAAGAGGACAGACCGCAGTAATCCTGTAAGATGCTGCCATGAACTGGGGCACAGTCGGAAGTAGATGCCTTGAATAGCTGAGTTTGGCAATGGGCTGATACAGTGACGGCCAAAGGTGAATCTGGGGTTTCTGGATTCCACTCATGAGGAACACTGAGCTAGGGGGCTGCTGGAGAGGCCTGAGGGTCTGAGAGGGAAGTGGTAGTGGGTAGGTAAGCAACCGTGCCTCCGAGGTACCGAGCAGGTGGCTGAGTAGAGTCTTAAGTTATGCACTAGTGCATTGTGAGACAGCCAGGGATGCAGTATTCCCAGTGCTTCTCACAGCCCGTGGGTTTGCAAGCATTGGCCCCATTGCAGGTGAGGACAGTTTCAGAGGCCATGTGGGAAAGCTGGTCTCAGGCCAGATCTGTGACTTCCGGTTCAGAGTCTTTCCCCTAACATCCCCGACTCTGTTCACTGTTGCTGAGGTCTATCTTGACTCCCACCAGCTGTGAACCTGCAGGCAGCCATTTTGATTCTCCTGCATACCTCAGGGCAGACCTTGGTGGTGGGGGGGGGGGCACTGTCTGCCTGAATGCGAACAGGCAGCCACAGTGTCTCCTGTGTCTCCTGCTCACAGAGCTCCTCTGGCTAGGTTTTCTTCACGGGATCCTGGGTATTTGGGGAGCCTACCCGTCCCTCCTGCCTGTTTGCCCAGGGCTGCTCTAGTGAGCTGTAGGAGTGGCCCACTGTGGCAGAGCACCCGCCAACACCTTGCTGTTTTGCTGGTGTGTTTGCAGCCTGGCAGCTGGGACTTAGTGGGCTCTTAATTCCCTGCTGTCTCTGCAGCTTGGAAGGTGGACTGGTGGGGGTGGGGTGGATGAAGCCTCTGTCTTGGGGCAAAGGAAAGCAGTGATTGTCCTCAGCCTGACATAACCTGCTTTTGCCTGGACCTTTGCTCTGGACAGGACAGCTTGGCCTGAGCTACCTTACAGCTGCCCTGGCCATTTGCTTAGCTGGAGCTGGTCCCTCCCTCTGCCTGTCATGTGTTTTCAGGGTGCTGGCTGCTCTGCTGCGCCCCCTCACCTGCTTCCTGGCTGTTGAGGCTCACCGGTGTCCTCTGAGTGGCTCTATCCTTGCTGTCCCCTCTGGTCTCTTACGGACTTAAGCGCACTCCCAAGGTGTCCTGTGCTGACCACTGGAAGCCTGTGGTTTCCACACAGCCGAGTGGCCGGTGCCCGTGACGCGGGCCCTTGTAGCGCACTGCCCAGAATAGCCCGGCCTTGCTGCCCTTCCAGCTCTCCTATCACTTTGCAAAGGGAGATCTAATTTGTTGCCTCCTCCCCCCCCCCCCAGTGCCCACAGCCAGTACTTTCTTTGCCCATGAAATATTTATAATCACAGATTATGTTTCCTCGGGAGTGTAAGCTTGCTTTTGTTTATTCCCCTTCTGTGCCCCTAAGAAGCCGCCCGTCGGGTTTGCAGCCCTCATCCTTCCAGGGTCACCGTGGGCTTCACTGCAGCGTCTTTGCCGGTGTCCTGCCCACCCACAGTGTGACTCTGCCACGTCGCCACAGAAGGACTGTGGTGGGAAAGGCATCTGCGGTTGGAAACCTGTCCCCAGCTAGCTGCGTGTCTCTGAGCACAGGCTCAGGCTGAAGGGGAGATGCGGCTTATCCTTAGGTGGCTTGGTGCTCAGGAGGCCTGGATGATAGCTACATTTCACAGATCCAGCCCGACACTGTAAGCCCTCACCCTGGCCACCTTGAAGGATGTGCCCATGGCTACAGATAGGGACCTGGCCAAAGCGTGTGCAGAGGCTGCCTTACCCTGACACTCTAGAAGTCACCTGTCTCTGGCAGGAGTGTCAGGTGGTCCATCCCAACACCCCCAGTGCCACCGACCCTGCCTCCTGCATGGCCTCAGCTTCCCACTTAGCCTCTCTTGGCTCTTTCATGTTCCCTCATGGTCCTTGGTTAGAGAACCTAGAATGTCTCTCACAGTAGTACAAACTGGCCTGGAGCTCCCTATGTAGACCAGGCTTGATCTCATGGTAGTCCAGCCTCAGCGTCCCATGTGCCGAGATTACGGATGTGTGGTGTCATGCCCAGCTCAGGCTGAGAACAGTTTTTGGTGGAGATTGCACTATATTGGGGTCAAATGCATAGCTGAAATTGTACTCGTAGCTGAAATTTGTAATTCAGTCTTCAGGAAAAAAACTGCGGCCTTTTGTTTTATTTTTTTCCACCTGTTTGGCTGTGGACCACTATTTTGTTCTCAGCCTTGGAAACATTTTTGCTAAACTATTTTATCAAATATGACTCATTTCCAGTGTATCTGGCCTTCCTGGGATGAAAGGGATCATGGGTTTGCTTAACACATTCAGGGTAGTGATGACCCCTTGCCATTTGCTTGACAGTATGACAGGCCATCTGTCTCCTTGGACACACTACAGGCTTGCTGAAAATGAAAAACTGATTTTGAGAATTTCACAAGAGCTCTTGCATAATTGGGATACCCTTGGGTATTATGAAACCTGGAGTGGGTGAGTGATGGAGGCCCAGTATTTACATACCAAATAGAAGCAACCCTTGCTCACCCAGGATGGAGGGTTCAGCTGGCCCTTTATCCCCCGTGTCCCCCCAGCCCTGCTGCAGGCTTCCTGTTGATTTCACCTTGCTTCCCCAGAGCTGCCTGGCACAGGAGAAGAAGGGGGTGTGTCTCCCATGCTAGCCTTAGCACTGGCTACCACACCTGGCCTCCAGGGGATTTGCAGCCTGGAAGTGGACTGTACTGCCCTTTTGGGGTTAACCCAGCACCTTCCTGGCTAGCCACAGCTGATGTCCAGAAAGGGGTGGGCACATCGGAGCCAGGGAGCTGTGCGTTCATGTGTCCATAACCCACACCAGTGTTCCGTTTGTAACAAACAATAACTGAATTTGCCGCCAGCTCTGTTCAAGGGTGTGGGGAAAAGAAGGATGCTTAAGTGAAGGTTTTAGGGTTCTTTGTAGAACCTCTTTCTCCAGGACAGATCCCGGTAATTATAGTCTTGTGGTTCCTCAATTATCCCAAACACTCTTTGCTGCAGACCTCCCAGCCAACAGACATCCTTTGTATTTAATTTTTTTGCAGAGAGTTTGTGTGTGCATGTATTTATTTTGTTACGCATAAAAATTAATTTTAGTTCTCTTCATAGGGTTGTATGTTTTGTGTTTTTAAAAATATTTGTTTTTTGGGGCTGGAGAGATGGCTCAGCAGTTAAGAGCACTGGCTGCTCTTCCAGAGGACCCGGGTTCAATTCCCAGCACCCACATGGCAGCTAACAACTGTCTGTAACTCCAATTCCCTGGGATCTGATATCTTTACACCAATGCACATTAAATAAAAAAAAGTTAAAAAAATAAAATAAATAAAAATATTTATTTTTACTTTATGTTTATTGGAGGCCAAAAGTGGTGTCTGACCCCCTGGAGCTGGAGTTACAGGTGGTTGTAAGCCGTGGGTGCTGGGAACTGAACTTGAGTCCTTTACAAGATCCCTTCGCTGACGAAATACCCAAGAGAAGCAGTTGAAGGGAGGAGAGACCTCGTGGCTCGTGGCCTCGGGTCGTGGCTCGTGGCCTTGGGTCGTGGTCAGATGCTCCACTGCTTTCGGCCTGTGATGAGGCACAGCATGAGTGCATGGAAGAGGCCGCCAACCTCACAGTGGCTGCTGAGCAGAGAGAGTAAAGGGTGAGCTTCCGAGGTCTCCTTCAAGCACACGCCTCCCGTGTGACTTCACTTCCTTACACTAGGCTCTCCCAAACAGTGCTGGCAGCTGGGGACCAGGCTTTTGCACAGGAGCCTGTGGGGACATTTGAGATCTTAGTCTGCGAGGATTTGGAGTTTTCCATTTCAAGAGTTCATGCTCAGGGCCTGGGATGGAGCTCAGAGTGCTTGCCTAGCGTGCGTGAAGTCCAGGGCTTTGTCTCCAGCACCGCAAACCAAATGTGGTGGTGCTTGCCTGTGATCCTGGCTCTCAGGAAGAGGAGGAGGCAAGAGATGAGGAGTTTAAGGTCATTCTTAGCCACACCATGAGTCTGAAGCCAGCTTGGACTACATGAGACCCTATCTTAAATTTTTCCCACCTTTAAACCCAGTGCTTAGATGTAGAGGGGGACCTTTCTCCAAGGCCCAGGTTTTATCAAAGCCATCTGACCTATGGCTTGAGGACAGTTTATTTCAGACCAGAGCTGAAGTCTCAAGACAACAAAAAGTCCCAAAACAAGTAACAAAGCCCTGTGGATAGGACTAGCCTAAGAAGCTGGACTGGTTAAAAAACAAACCAAGGCTGCTTATGCAAGAACTATTGTCTGGAGCACAGTGAGGCAGGGCCGAGTGTGCAGTGATGGACAGGCAGGAGGCGAGGGGTTTGGGATGCTGTGTGGAGACCTCCTCTCTGAGCCCGTTGTTCCCCACAGCCTGGGACAGCACAGGAGGGCCCCTCGCTGCTTTCTCTCCCGCCTAGTCCTAAGTCCTTCCTCATCTGGACCCCCTGGCTTCTGAACATGATCGCAGAACTGCCTTGCAGGTCCTGCCTTGCACTGCTCGTATCCCACAGGGCTTTTGTCTAGGGGGTTGTAATGATTAATCTCACACGTCAACTTGTTGAGATCTAGACTCACCTGGGAGATGGGTGGCTGGGCAGGCCTGCAGTGGGAGATTATTTTGATTAGGTTAGTTGAACTGAGAAGACTGGCCACTGTAGGTGAAACCGTTTCTGGGGCTGGGAACCTAGACTGTAGAGAGAAGTGAGCTGAGCATGTGGGCATAAGCATTTATCTTTCTCTCTCTCTCTGTCTCTCTCTCTCTGTCTCTCTCTCTGTCT
>CABHPP010128575.1:157-21705 GCA_902168425.1 Peromyscus attwateri | reverse complement strand
TCTCTCTCTCTCTCTCTCTCTCTCTCTCTCTCTCTCTCTGAGACAGGGTTTCTTTGTGTACTCCTGGCTGTCCTGGATCTCTCTCTGTAGACCAAGTTGTCCTCAAACTCGGAGATCCGCCTGCCTCTGCCTCTTGAGTGCTGAGATTAAAGGTGTGTGGCACCATGCCTGACTGAAGCCCCAATTTTAAAGATAGAAAACGGGGGGCCAGTGAGATGGCTCAGTGGGTAAAGGCGCGGGTCATTGAACCTGACAACCTGACTGGGATCCCCAGAAGCCACATGGTAGAAGAGGAGAATCCTGCAAGTTGTCCTTTGACCTGCATACAAACATGCACACACCACATGAATACATAAATGTAAAAGAACATTAAAGAGGGCTAGAGAGATGGCTCCTCAGTTACGAGCTCTTTGCTTTTCCAGAGGACCTGAGTTCAGGTCCCAGCACCCAGGTTGTGTGGCTCACCACCGCCTATATCTCCGGCTCCAAAAGATCCTACGGTCCCCCTTGCCCTACTTCATGGTGCTTCCTATACCCCTGTGGAGTTTGGCAAGCCCCCTGGGTACAAGCTCAGTGTTTGTCCTGTTCACTACTGCTCTGTCAGATATTCAAAAGCACCAAGAGCTCCACGTTAAGATTACGGCTCCATATTGTCGGTTGTTTTTTACTCTTTTGGTCTTTGGTCTTTTACTCTTTTGGGGTTCTGCCACCCAGCTCCCAAATAAATCACACACAGAGGCTTATTTTTTGTTATAAATGCCCAGCCTTTAGTTTAGCTCGTTTCTAGCCAGCTTTTCTTAAGTTATCCCCATCTACCTTTTGTCTCTGGGCTTTGACCTTTCTCTTACTTCTGTAATCTCACTTTCACTCTTACTCCATGGCTGGGTGGCTGGGTGGCTGAGTGGCTGGCTGGGTGGCTGGCCCCTGGCATCCTCTTCTTATTCTCTTGCTCTTCTTCTTTTCCTCCCAGATTTCTCCTTCTATTTATTCTCTCTGCCTGCCAGCCCCACCTATCCCTTCTCCTGCCTCACTATTGGCCATTCAGCTCTTTTTTTTTTTTTAAAGATTTATTTATTTATTATGTACACAGAAGAGGGTGCCAGATCTCATTACAGATGGTTGTGAGCCACCATGTGGGTGCTGGGAATTGAACTCAGGACCTCTGGAGGAGCAGTCGGTACTCTTAACCTCTGAGCCATCTCTCCAGCCCCCCATTCAGCTCTTTATTAAACCAATCAGGTGTTTTATTAGACAGGCAAAGTAACACAGCTTCACAGAGTTAAACAAATGCAGCATCAAAGAATGCAACACACCTTTGCATCATTAAAACAGATGTTCCACAGTATAAACAAATTAATACACCTTAAAATAATATTCTACAACACCATATCTCTCAGGCTGGACAGACGGCTCGGTGTCTAAGAGCATTTGCTGCTCTTGTAAAAGACGTGGTTTCAGTTCCTAACACTTACGTGGTGGTTCACAACCGCTGGTAACTCCAGTCCCGGGGATCCAATCAGTGCCCTCTTCTAACCTCCGAGAGCACCAGGAGTGTGTGTGGCATGCATACATGCAAACAAAGCGCTCGGTTTTTTTTTTTTGGGGGGGGGAGAGTTCAAGATAGAGTTTCTCCGTGTAGTTTTGGAGCCTGTCCTAGATCTCGCTCTGTAGATCAGGCTGGCCTCAAATTCACAGAGATCTGCCTGGCTCTGCCTCCCGAGTGCTGGGATTAAGGTGTGCACCACCACTGCCTGGCCTGTGCTCAGTCTTTTAAAAAGAGAAAAGATTAGGGCTCTCAATTTGTTTATATATTTCATTTATTTGTTTGTTTGTTGAGACATTGTCTTGTACAGCGCAGGCTGGCCCCAAACAACCTGTGCAGGCCAGGATGTCCTTGAACTTCTGATCCTCTTGTTTCCAGTTTCCAAAGGCTGGGACTAGAGGTTTGTGTCACTGATAACGGGCTCTTGGACTTCCAATTTAAGAGTCTTCAAACATTGGTCTAGCATGGGGTTGACATCCAGACATTTGCAGTGCTAACAAGTACCTGTGCTGGGCAGGGCTGCCCATTTCCAGATAGATCCTTACCTCCACAGACTGCCCTCACTGACTGAGTGCCTCGGGCTTCCTACTCACGGGGCGATTTCCTGTGCCAAGTCTAGACTGATAACTCGGTTAAACCGGAGTCTGCATTTATATGCAGAGAATCGATGTGTTTCTTGGAGAGAACCTTTGATAATGTGACATTTTGGCTTTAACTTTGATGTCTATTCCAGGACGAGGTATGAAAAAGGAGCATTAACTGAAACCTACACCCCACACTCCTTTCTCTTTTTTGAGATAGGGTCTTACTCTGTGGCCCCAGCTGGTCTGGAACTCATTTAGTAGACCAGGCTGGCCTGGAACTCACAGAGATCTGCCTGATTCTGCATCCTGAGTCCTGGGATTTAAGGCATGTGCACCACCAACTTACACTGTCTTAAAAAAAAAAATTGTGTCTCTGTGTGTGCCAATGCATCCCACCACACATGTGGACAGGTTTTAGGAGTTGGTTCTGTCCGTTCACCATGTATATCCCAGGGATTGAACGTAAGTCATCAGGCTCTGAGACAAGGGCCTGCACTCCTGGAGTCATCTTTCTGGCCCTGCCTTGGTCTTTTGAGACAGGGTTTCATGGAGCCCATGCCAGCCAACTTGTAATGTAGCCAGTAATGACCTTGAACTCCTGATCCTCAGCATCTACCTCCTAAGTGCTGGATCACAGGGGGGCACCACTGCACCCTACTATAACTGGTTACTTCCTTCTCCGAATTTAAATACTGTTTCCTGGCTTCCACTGCTTCTAATTCCACGGAAGTTACTATGACCAAGTGTTCACAGTGAGGGGAAAGAGGGTTACAAGGTGGCCCATGGGGCACCTGCTTCAGGGGGAGTGGTGAGGGCAGCCATCACCTCAGGCTGGCTGAGGGTCTGTGTGTCAAGTGGATGGGGGGGGCACACAAACTAACTGTTTATATGGTCTTGAAAGTTAATCAGCAGTGCCCCTCAGGCAGGGGGCATACAGGAAACCGAAATAAAGGGGAGTTACACCAAAGGGAAATGACGTCATTCTACCACAAACTGAATTCAGTGTTCCTCCATTCCAGGAAGATGTATACATGTATGTATGTATGTACGTACGTACGTATGTGTGTACGTATGTATATATGTATGTATGTATATGTATGTATGTACGTACATATGTGTATGTATGTATGTATGTATATATGTATGTGTGTATATATGTATGTATGTATGTACGTACGTACATTTTCACTGGTGACAGAGTCTTCATAAACAGCTCTGGCTGGCCAGGCACTCCATATGTAGAGGAAGATGGCCTTGAAATGGCTGTAATCTTCCTGCCTCAGCTACCCTGGTGCTGGGACCGTCCTGTGC
Source organism: Peromyscus attwateri (assembly GCA_902168425.1). Classification (NCBI taxonomy): domain Eukaryota; kingdom Metazoa; phylum Chordata; class Mammalia; order Rodentia; family Cricetidae; genus Peromyscus; species Peromyscus attwateri. The sequence continues at coordinate 18,267 of CABHPP010128575.1, read as the reverse complement.
CAGGATGCCTGGCTGTAGGATGTTGCATGTGGACAAGGATTCTCACCTTCCTCCTCCAGCTTGTTTTCCCCCTAAATCTCCACCCAGAAGGCTGTGGAATAAACACTTTTTTTTTTTTTTTTTTTAATGTGCATTGGTGTTTTCCTCCATGTATGTCTGTGTGAGGATGTCAGACCCCCTGGAACTGGAGTTTCAGACAGTTGTGAGCTGCCATATTGGGGGGGGGGGCTGGAAATTGAACCTGGGACCTCTGGAAGAGCAGCCAGTGCTCTTAACCACTGAGCCATCTCTCTAGCCCCCATAAGCAAGTTTATTGACAGTCTAAAGTTGGTGTTTTCATCTTTTAAAAAATACTTACCAGCCGGTGGTGGCGCATGTCTCTAATCCCAGCACTCTGGAGGCAGAGGCAGTCAGATTTCTGAGTTTGAAGCCAGCCTAGTCCACAAAGTGAGTTCTGGGACAGCCAGGACTACACAGTGAGACCCTGCCTCAAAACAAAACAAAAATAAAATTGAGACAAGGTCTCATGTGTACCAGGCTGGCCTTAAACTTGGCTGTGTAGCCCATAATAACCTTCACCTTCTGATCACCCTGCCTCTACCTCACAAGTGCTGGGATTACAGGTGTGCACCCCATGCCTGGTTTCTGAGGTACTGGGGATAGAACCCAGGGCTTCATACATGCTAGGCAAGCACACTGAGAACCAACTTCAACCCCACATTCTGCCCTTCTACAGGAGCTCCTCCGACAGCTCCACACCCCTGTTCCTCCTCCATCCTAGGGCTCCCCATCTCTGCATGCTGTAAGAGTTTTTATAAGAATTGAGCAGCATGCTGTACCACCAGTTCTCGGGAACAGAAGCCACGCCTCTCTCACCCTGAATCTGTAGCACATACTACGCATACATACTAAGTTCATGCTTAGCATGTATTGAACAGGAGCAGAGAGGAGAGAGCAGTCTGTTGGGTGGAGGTGGGGTGCTGTTTACATCTTGTCTTCCAAGTAATCCTCGCATCAGTACTCTGATGGTTGTATGCCTGACGTCAGGAGAGGACCCCAGGCTGACCAGAGCTCAGGGACTCCTGCGCTGATGGCAGGCCGGGCTCCAAATCAGGACCGTCTGACCTCATGGCTCCCGCTCTTTCAGCTGCACTGCCCCGGGTTGAAGTATTTCTTGGTAAGATTCCCTTCCCAGCAATAAAAATTGTTTTGTGGAAATACCCTTTGGATGACCACCAAGATACTTGCAATGGCTTCCAGTTGCCTCTTAGATTATCTTCTGGTATAAGCTCTGAAGGCCATGCTTCCCCATGGGGTTGCCTCCCGGCTCTGCTTCCTGTCGTCTCTCTTGGCCATCCACTGTGGCCGAGGAAATGGGCCCTCTGCCTTCCTGGGGCCTGTGCCCTGTGTCTGGCTGTTCACCACTGGGTTCTCAGGACCCAGCAAGGAAATGGGTCTCCATGTTTGTTGAATAAATAACCGAATGAAGATTGTGAGCCTTCTCCCACACCAGCGATAGGTTAGCTCTGTCTCCCCCAAACCCCATTCCACCTCTCTGTAAATCCCAGGCCACAGAAGCCAGTTAGGTGCTGGGTGAGTGGTTCTGTTCAGTGGTCCCTGCAGTACTGAGGTGGAGCTTAGCCCTACTCAGGGACCTCTTGTTTGGTCCTCCTTTCTCCTGCTCCATCCCTAGGATTTCTGCCTTTAATTCCCGGCATATGCCCAGTATAAGCTCACAGGTGGCACTGTGTCCCTTCCCGTCTGGAGAGGTGACCGATCATCCTACGGAGTCCTGCTCAGATTTCTCATCAATGAAGTTCTGTTCAACAGACACTTCAAGTCCAGGCTGAGTGTCTTAAATAGCCCCTCAGGACCCCGTCCATGCTGCTCTGTACTGGGGATGCTGATCAGGAGCTTGGAGGACAAGAGAGAAGGCTACAGCATTTGCCACCGGCTTCTTTCCCCCTTCAGGGCTGGCCACAGCCCTCCTCATGTCACAGTACTCTACAGACAAGTGCCTGCGTTGCCCAGGGGCTGGACGCAGGGCCATGCAGTGTCCATACTGGCGCACACCTCTGAAAACACTCCCTTTGTTAAGCTGCCCACAGATATTCCAAGTTTGTCCCAGAGGGGCCCACCTGTTGCCTGCTCTGCTCTTGCCTGATTCAAACATTATGTGCTTCCAGTGGGCAACAGAGCTCTGCCTCTAGAGGAGCTCCTGGGAGGGGCTTCCCTGCCCCCATGGACATCACATTCAGTGATGGTGTTAAGGCATCGGCACATACAGCAGCCTTCAACCTGGAAGAACAAGGAGGAATTCCAGAGAGGATGGCCAGGGCGGGGGAGACTCGTCAGAGTTAGTCAAGTGACAGTGTTGAATGGCAATAACCCTCAATCCCAGCCAAAGCCGCAGATGTGACAGTGAGTGGGCTGTACTGAGACCTGCCTGTAGTTTGTGGTTCATAGTGGTGATGGTGAGCGGGCAGAGGCGGGCCTGTGGGCTGCACGAGGGCTGCAGCTCTGACCATTGTCGTCTGGTTTTATGCTCATGGCTGGCACACACCTGTGGGTCCCAGCACACCAGAGGTGGAGGCAAGAAGACCAGGAGTTCAAGGTCATCCTCAGTCACATAGGATATTCAAGGACAGCCTGGACCACAAGAGACATTGTCCCGAAGAAAATAAGATGGGCCAGGCAGTGGTGGCACACGCCTTTAATCCCAGCACAGGAGGCAAAACTCAGATGGCCTCTGAGTTCAAGGCCAGCCTGATCTACAGAGCACGGAGCTACATAGAGAAACCCTGTCTGGAAAAGCCAAGGGGGGAAAATTGGGGTGGGGATAGGTATTTAGCAGTTTGAGGATACTTGTCATTGTGGAGTCTGCTAGGCAGCCAAACGCTGCAGGCAGCAGAAGCTAGTGGAGAGCTGAATTTGTGTTGTGAGGAGAATTCGAGGGACAGCCCAGGAGTGGGGCTGGGACAGGACGGGCCCTTTGGGGAAGTGTGGCCAGCTCAGTGAGTGACTGGGGGAGTGGACAGGTTGCCTCTGCTGCTCTGTAGTCCGTGGAGAGGTCTGGTCTGCCTGCTGTGTGACCTGGACCATGGAGCTGGCTGCCTGCTGGGACCCTTCCACTGAGAAGCACCCCCTCCTTCAGGCTGTGGCCTCTAAATCAAGCACCCCATGTGCCTGCCCATACTGCAGCCTTCAACCCACAGGGCTATCTGTGTCCCCGAGGTTGAATGGGCGGGCCTTCAAGAATAGTAGGAGGTGGGTATGTCTGTAATCCCAGAATACAGGAGGCTGAGGCAGGAGGATTGAAATAAACTTGAGGCCAGCCTGGACTACACTGTAAACTCAAGACTAACCTGGGCTAGGTAGCAAGACCCTATCTCAAAACAAAAATGGGCTGGAGAGATGGCTCAGCGGTTAAGAGCACTGGCTGCTCTGCCAGAGGTCCTGAGTTCAATTCCCAGCAACCACATGGTGGCTCATAACCATCTGTAATGAGATCTGGTGCCCTCTTCTGGCCTGCAGGAATACATGCAGACAGGAAATTGCATACATAATAAATAAATAAATACAAACAAACAAACAAAACGGGCTGGAGAGATGGTTCAGCAGTTAAGAGCACTGGCTGCTCTTCCAGCACCCACATGGTGGCTCACAACCATCTGTAACTCCAGTTCCAGGGGATCTGATGCCCTTTTCTGGCCTCCATGGGCATCAAGTATGCACATGATGCGCAGACATATATGCAAGCAAAATATTCTCACATAAATGAAATACATAAATATAAATTTAAAAAATATCTAAAGAATGGCTGGGGTAGAAGTTGGTGATGGTCTACTCTAGGTCCTGCTTGGGGTTAGGGACAGACTCCCCATGGAGTCCAGGGTCCTGGGAGTGAGATGGAGGAAGGGACTCATATTTGATACTGGGTTGAGATGTTCACGGGCAGTGAGGTCTACTTAACCCAAGGCCTGGGAGATCTGAGAGAGATTCCAGAGGCATCGGGACGTAGGTGGTACTTCAAGGGAGAACCTGAGGAGAGGGGAGAGAGAGGAGTGTGTCAAGGGCAGAGGTGAGTGAAAGAAGGAAGCCGGGTGAGAGCGGGAAGGACCAGTCCGGAAGGAGGAGAGGGGCTGAGGGAGTGGAGTCCTAGCTGCAAGAAGGTAAAGCCTTAAGAGGAAGTGGGCTGGAGCTGGAGAGATGGCTCAGTGGCTAAGGGCATTAACTGCTCTTCCAGAGGTCCTGGGTTCAATTCCCTGCACCCACATGGCAGCTCACAACTGTCTGTAACTCCAGTTCCAGGGGATCCATCACCCTCACAAAAATATGCATGCAGAAAAAACACCAATAAATGCACATAATAAAAATAAATGAATCATTAAGAAAAAAAAAAAAGAGGAAGTGGGTAACCGCATTGGACACAGTGAAGCCTGCAGGCACAGGGAAGGGTTGTCACTGGTGAGAGTGTTGGTGTTAGGTCAGCCTGTGGTAGTGTGGGAAGGGGGTGGGGTCAGGGATGGTCTCCACAGATGTTTGAGATCGTGTAAGGAGCTCGGCTGAAAAGGGCAGGAAAAGATGGACTGTATGGAGAAGTCAGTAAAAGAGTTGTGGAAGCTGGGCGGTGGTGGCGCACGCCTTTAATCCCAGCACTCGGGAGGCAGAGGCAGGCGGATCTCTGTGAGTTCGAGGCCAGCCTTGTCTCCCAAGCGAGTTCCAGGAAAGTCGCAAAGCTACACAGAGAAACCCTGTCTCGAAAAACCAAAAAAAAAAAAAAAAAAAGAGTTGTGGAAACATGAACTTCCTGCGGATGGGTGGGCTCTCATGAGGGGGTGCTGGGGGTAGCTCACTTTGTAAAGTACTTGCCTTTTAAGTATGGATCTGAATTTGATCCCCAGCACCCATGTTAAAAAGCCTGGCCTGATGGTACGTGCTTGTCGTCACAGAGCTGGAGAATCAGACGGGGGATCCCTGGGGCTCACTGGCCACAGTCTAGCCCTGTCATTGAGTTCTAGGTACCAGTGAGAAACCTTGTCTCAAAAAACAAAAATACCAAGGTGAGCCAGGCTGTGGTGTGGTGACACATGCCACATGCCTTTAATCCGAGCACTCTGGGAGGCAGAGGCAAGTGGATCTCTGTGAGTTCGAGGCCAGCCTGGTCTACAGAGTAAGTTCCAGGACAGCCAGGGCTACAAGACAGAGAAATCCTGTCTTGAAGAAAAAAAAAAAACAAGATAAAAAAAAAAAACATGGTGGATAAATGTCATCTTGAAAATGACACCAGATGTTAACCTCTGGTCCCCTTCTGAGTATCATGCACACACAGACACACACACACCACATGCCACACACACGCACAGAGAGAGAGAGAGAGAGAGAGAGAGAGAGAGAGAGAGACCTCCTGAGGGTCCCTTGGTAAGAGATTAAACACAGGAAGTGCTAGAAGTCTGCATGTTCAGTCAGGGAAGTCCCAATATAGTCTGTGTTTCATTCCCAGTGCTTTTTTTTTTTTTTTTTTTTTACTTGGTTTTTCAAACAGAGTTTCTCTGTGTAACCCTGGCTGTCCTGGAACTCACTCTGTAGACCAGGCTGGCCTTACAGAGATCCACCTGCCTCTGCCTCTTGAGTGCTGAGATCAAAGGCATGCGCCACCACCACCCGCACAGTCCTATTACTTTTGGGTGAAATCTCCACTTGGTGAAACTGACCCTCTGGGAGGAAGTAGAACAAACTGCCTGATGGAGAGCCAAGGTGCTGGGTGGGGTTGGAGTGATGGAGACCCTGGGGCAGGGGCACAGAATCAAGGGCTTATTTGACGTAGACTGAGGGATGCTTTAGAAGTATTTATTATTGCTGGGTGGTGGTGGTGGTGCACACCATTAATCCCAGGACTCAGGAGGCAGAGGCAAGTGGATCTCTGTGAGTTCAAGGCCAGCCTGGTCTACAAAGTGAGTTCTAGGACAGCCAGGGCTACACAGGGAAGCCCTGTCTTGAAAAACAAAACAAAACAAAAATCATCATCGTCATCATCATCGTTGTTGTGTGCACACACACACACGTGTGCCGTGATGCATGAGTGGAGGTTAGAAAACAACTTTTGAGATTCAGTTCTCCCTTCTCGTTGTGGGTTCCGGTGATCACACTCAAGCCATGAGGCTTGCATGGCAAATCCTATTACTGGCTGAGCCACTCTGTCAGCCCAGGAGGATGCGTTGGTGGGGACCGTGACACTGTCTGATGCTGCCCATGACTCCGTATCACTGGTTATCTCTCTTCCCTGGTGGTTCTGTGGCCTTTGAGACCCTAGTGCCACAGTCCACAGCAGCACCGGGCATGTTTGGTGAATGTCCCTTCATGTGGTCCCCGTAAGCTGGTACTCCACAGCCTTCATTTTCCCAGGGGCCTCCCAAGGCAGGTTCTGTCCACACCACTGGGTTTTGCCATGTGCTCTAGACATCAGAGTCGAAGTTCTGGACATGGGATAACGTGTAAGATGCCGGGCTGAGACTTGATGGGGCTGGACTGCTTAAGCCCTCTGCAGTGTGGCCATCCTGAAGTGGAAGGAGGAAGCCGGAGGGAGGGAGATGCTGGAGATGCTGGAGACTGGTGGAGGAAGACCCAGCAGTGGCGGAGACTCAGGGTACATGAGAAAGTGGAAGGTGCTGTATGCCCTGAGCTGGGGAGGCAGGACTGACGGGGGAGTCGGGGAGGTAAGCATGTTTGCTGGGTATGTCTGTAATCCCAGAACACGGGAGGCTGAGGCAGGAGGATTGAAATAAACTTGAGGCCAGCCTGGACTACACTGTAAACTCAAGACTAGCCTGGACTGTGTAGCAAGACCCTATCTCAAAACAAAAAACAAACAAAACTATCGAGGACTATGGGGGTCCAGCCCCTTGATAGTCCCCTCCCAGGGTCCGGGAAGAATCTACAACCAGCTGATAATTAATCTTTGATGAAAAGAAATGAATCTATGTACACAAAACTCCTTAGTTCGTACACTTTATTATTCTGTGATAGTTCTCTCTCCACACAGCTTCTGTTCTGCTCTCATGTCTAGCTCCTTTCTTGCCTGATTTCTCTATATTTATCTACTGTCCCCTCTAGGTCCTATCTTAATTCCTTCATCTAGTTCTGTCCCTTCTAGGTTCTCATCTATCTAGTTCTTTCCCCTATCAGCTCCTCTCCCATCCATCTCCTTCTCTCTCATCTGGCTCTTCCTCATCTTGTTCTTCCCCATCTGGCTCTTCCTCATCTCCCATCTCGTTCCTCTAGTCCTCTCTTCTAGCCCTACAACCTAGTTCTTCCCCATCTCAGTTTGTTCCTCTCAAGTTCTTACCCGTCTAGTTCTTCCATTCTCTTTTCTCTTCTCCCCCTGTGCCCTGGGAGTCCCGGTATATAAAGGGAGGGTCCGAGCTAAATTGTGTAAAGCTATTACTTAACGTCCACCTCTCCTAGGTGGTGTCCCCTTGTGGAATTTACCTTAAGTCAGGAGACTTGCCTGTGGACTGCTATCACTGTTAGTCCTCGGAAGTTGGGCGCCCCCCTGGGCAGTGTCTCCTTGTGAATTCAAGTCAGGAGACTTGCACGTGAGCTGTTATCATTGTTAGTCCTCAGAAGTTGGGCACCCACCTGGGTGGTGTTTCCTGTAGTCCTTGAAAGTGGCTAAGGGAGATAATCTGATTCCAGAGAAAGCCTTTCCTGAGGCTCTTCTCCAAATACCTGGAATGTGTAAGTCCAGAGAGTGATCAGTCCACACTGTTAGCCCTTCTTAGGGAAAAGTCAATTGGGAAAACTATGAAGGCACACATGATTTTCATAACAGAAGACAGCTGATATATAACAAGCCAAATAACACCAAAAACTTCTTGGGATTTGGCTTCCTCTGGAGGAATTCCCTGATTCCTCCAGGTAGTGACTTTGCCATAACCAGCTGAGTTCTTATGATGTATTCCTGCAGCCTGCAGCACAAAACAACAAAACCGAGCTGGAGAGATGGTTCAGTGGTTAAGAGCACTGGCTGCTCTTCCAGAGGACCCCGGTTTGATTCTCAGCGCTCATACAGTGGCTCACAACCATCTGTAACTCCAGTTCCAGGGGAATACAATGGCCTCCTTCTCCTCCACGGGCATCAGGAATGCAAGCGGTCCATAGACATACATGCAGATGAAACACCCATACATGTTTAGAACAGAGATAATGTATGCGGAAGGGGTTCAGGATGCTGAAGCTGTAGAAGTGGAAGGGAAGATGGAAGAGATGAGGACCAGCTGCCAGAAGGGAGGGAGAAGTGGAGACAGGCAGGCCCCTATGACTTCCCATCCTCTAGAGCAAGATTCTATCTAGCTGGGCTCTGTGACATATACAGAACAGAACAGGCAGCCAGGAGCATCCTGGGTGTGAACTGCAGGGCAGCTGTCATGTTTCATCTCTTGGTGTTCGATGGCCAGGACAGAGTCGTGCCTGGGTTGGCCTTGAACTCACTGTTATGTAGGAGGATGGTCTTGAACTGGTCCCCCTGTCCCTGCCTCTCTTGTGGTGGTGTTCACACTATGTTCGTTTTTGCGATGCTGGAACTCTAACCCGGGGTTTTATGCATGCTGAACAAGCACTCTGCCGACAGAGCTACATCTCCAGCCAGGGTTTTCTGCCCCTGGGTGCCACACACGGGCTCACACCGAACTGCATGCCTGACTCAAAAGGGCAGGAAGCATGTCTTTTGGTGTCCATGGCACTTACCACGAATGCCAGTGCTTGCATGGCCTCCTTGAATGCAGCTGTCTTATTTTTGTCCCCGGCGAGCTCCTCTAGGGCTGGCAGAGTGGACATGCAGCACTGACCAAACAGTGCCTACCAGCCTGGAAATGCTCCCTGGGGGGCACTGCTGCTTCTCTGGCCACTCTGCCCTCTTTGGTGTTCACACACACACACACACACACACACACACACACACACACACACACCAACACACACAATTACAGTGCAGACTATGACCGTCCACTGGTGCATACACGAGGTACCCACACACACTGCTCTGGTCAGAGCTGTTCCTGAAAGCCTTTCCAGGCCCAGGATGTGCCCTGCAGCCACAGTGTGTGGTACAACCAGAGTCAGCTCAGTAGTTTGCCTGGTGTCATTGGTCCTAGGTCTTTTTTTTTTTTTTGTCTGATCTCTCTCTTTCTTCCTTAGACAGTGTCTAAAGAACTCATTATAGGGGCTGGAGAGATGGCTCAGAGGTTAAGAGCACCGCCTGCTCTTCCAGAGGTCCTGAGGTCAACTCCCAGCAACCACATGGTGGCTCACAACTATCTCTAGTGGAATCTGATGCCCTCTTCTGGCATAAAGTTGTACATGCAGATAGAGCATTCATCTACATAAATAAAATCTTAAAAAAAAAAAACCTCATTATATAGCCAAAGATGACCTTGATATTCCTGCTTCCTTCTCCTAAATGCCAGGGCTACAGATGTGTACAACTCCTCTAGAGTTATACAGTGCTGGGGAGCAAACCCAGGACTTCCTGTGTGTTAGTAAGTACTCTACCAACTGAGCTACATCTCCACCTCACCTTTTTTTTTTTTTTTTTTTTGGAAACAGCTTAGGATGACCTTGAACTCCTAATCCTCCTGCTTCACCTCCCAAAGTGCTGGAGTTATAGATGTGTGTCACCAATTCTTGGCTTCACTGCTCCTAATTAGTCCATGACAGATTTTGGCCCAGACTGCCCTTAAAACAGTTGCCTACCTTTGTCTGAGGTAAGGTAACACAGACAGAGAATACTGGAATCATCACCAAGTTTGACAGCTCTCCAGGATGGCTCCATGTCATTTCATGGAAACCAAGGCTCCAGTGTTAATTAGTCACCCAAAGGTTTCCCTGGAGGAGCAGTACCTCCCCAGAAGACAGAGCCCCTGGGTCCTTCCCAGACCACACTGCAGAGCTGGAGACAGGAGTGTCATGCTTTCCCGGTCTCCTGGAGCGTGTGCCACAGTCCAGCTGGAGCACGGGGCCTGTCTCTGGGCTCCAACGAGGCTACCAAGAGCTTGAAACCTGGGATGGTTATGGGCACCCCGCCCCCCAGCATAGTTAATACTTGCAGAGCACACAAAGGTAACTTTAGGTGTGATGTCCGGGGCTAGGAACCCCCCCTCCCCCGGGTCTCCAGAGGCTCCCAAGGAAAACAACCATGAGAGATGTCTGTTAGCGTGACAGGCAATGGGAGATGGTGGTAACACACATCTCAGTGCACAGGGGCCTGCGTGTGTGTGTGTGTGTGTGTGTATGTGTGTGTGTGTGTGTGTGAGAGAGAGAGAGCCTCTACCCATTATTCTCCTGCCTCCACTACGTGAGCGTTGGGATTACAAGGGTGCACCCCAGACCCGGCTTCAGCAGCCCCATTTAAAACAAGGTTTTTTGTTTTTTAATTTACTTATTTATTTAGGTTTTTTGAGACAGGGTTTCTCTGTGTAGCCATGGCTGTCCTGGAACTCACTCTGTAGACCAGGCTGGCCTCCAAATCAGAGATCCAACCTGCCTCTGTCTCTCAAGTGCTGGGATTAAAGGCGTGCACCACCACCCAGCAAGTTACTTATTTTATTCAATTTTTTTTTGTTTTTTTTTTTCAAGACAGGGTTTCTCTGTGTAGCTTTGCGCCTTTCCTGGAACTCCCTCTGTAGTCCAGGCTGGCCTCGAACTCACAGAGATCCGCGTGCCTCTGCCTCCTGAGTGCTGGGATTAAAGGCGTGCGCCACCACTGCCCAGCTCAATTTTTTTTTTTTTAAATTTTATTTTCCGGAGCTGAGGACCGAACCCAGGGCCTTGCATTTGCTAGGCAAGTGCTCTACCACTGAGCTAAATCTCCAACCCCCAGCTCAATTTTTTTCATCAAATATATTTTGATAGTATTTCTTTCCTTCCCCAACTCCTCCCAGATTCTCTCCACCTCCCTACCCACCCAACTCCATGTTCTTTCTGTATCAGCTCCCCTGGCACTTTTTTTTTTCTTTCTTTTTTAAAACAGGATTTCTCTATGTCACCCTGGCTGTCCTGGAACTCACTCTGTAGACCAGGCTGGCCTCAAACTCACAGAGATCCACCTGCCTCTGCCTCCGAAGTGCAGGGATTAAAGGTGTGGGCCACCATTGCCTAACTTACTTAATTCCTTTTTTTAACATAATTTTTTTATTGATTCTTTGGGAATTTCATATCATGCACCCCAATCCCCACTCTTCCCAGTCACTCCACATCCACCTTTCACCCTTGCAGTGTTCCCCAAAAAGAAAAAAAAAATTAATTAACAAAACAAAAAAACACTTCGCTCTCTGTCTTTCCTGCCTCTCCATCACCTCTTCATTTGTCTTAGTGGCAGTGGGAGCTGCTGTGTATCACGCAGTAGACCCTTTTGTTCAAACAGCTTTACTTTCAAATGTTCATTGTGTAATGGGTTGTTGGTGTGGTTCAAGGCCTCTGGCTTCTGGTACACCATCATCACTGGACCCTCACCAATCCTCTGGGATATCCTGCTATTGCCCTGAGTCTTGGAGATCCTACAGCTACAGTTTCAAAGGACCAGACCCTTTATGTTCCAGCAGGTCATAGATGTGGGCCTGGGTGGTAGCTGAGTTGGTCAGGGCCAGCTCTCCCATGCCCATGCCTTTGGGGTCAGCTCAACCATGCCAGTGGTGAAGGGTGGGGCCAGGTCTCCAGCTGCAGCAGCTAGTGAGGAGCAGGGCCAGAGCTCAGCATATGGCTCTTGGATTTCAATATGCATGGTTCACATGGTCCCTGATGGTAACATGGCCCCAATGGTCAAATGGCCCTCGACACCAACATGACTATAGGCCTGGACATCTCTGTGGCCTTTGGTGGCGATGTGGGCCATGGATATCAACACAGACCCTGGCTCTGGTATGATCATGGATACAGACATGATCTTTAGCAGCAGCTCAGGCCTGTAAGTCACCATGGCCCTTGGTGGCAGTGCAGGCCACTCAGATCAGCATAGCCCTCAGGCAGCAACATGGCCCCAGGTGGTGGTCCAGTCCCTGGGCATCTGAAGGGCCTTCGGTGGTAACAGGAGCCACAGACATCAACACAGACCCCAGTCTTGGCAGGACCATGGACCCAGGCATGGCCCTCAACAGCTTGGGCCTAGATGACCACATGGCCCCAAGTGGCAGAGCAGGCCACCCAGATCTGCATGACCTCAGTGGCCACACAGCCCTCGAACACCAACACGGCCACAGATGATAGCCCAGACTCCGGGCATCTGTGTGGCCTTTGGTGGCAACATGGGCCATGGACATCACAGACACCAGTAGCTGTAGGACTGTGGACCTAGACATGGTCCTTGGCAGCTACCTGGGCCTGGATGTCACCATGGCCCCGGGTGGCAGTGCAGGCCACCCACGGCAACCTGCTCCTCGCCGCCTTGGCTTCTCCAGTTCCACGTCTCTCCACGGCACACGAACTGCCCAGCTTCTCCTCCTCTCCCATTTCTCCACCACAGATTCCCTCACTGTGATGGTGTCCACTCTGAGGCGCCAGACGGGCCTGTGGGTGTCTTCTACCCGCCAGGGCCGAGCCGCACAGGGCTTACTTCACTCCTGTAGTTATAGGAAAGCTGTATGTAGGCATATAAAAAGCCCTGGACTGTGGCCCCCAAACTTCGAGTAGCAGGAATCCCTTAGGGAAAGGAGGGCCTGGTCTTAGGTAGGATAGTCCTATCAACAGCGTCATCTGTGTCTACTTTTGTATGTCTTTGTGTGGATCTAGAGACGGGACACAGGGTCTTGCACATTCTAGGCAAATTCTCTACCACTTCCAAGTCTTTATTTTTTAATTTAATTTTAATTTTTAAAAACAAGCTCTCACTATGTAGCCCTGGCTGGCCTAGAACTCACTGTGTAGACCAGTCTGACCTCCAGCTCACACAGAGACATCTGCCTGCCTCTGCTTCCTGAGTGTTGGGAGTGCACCACCATGTTCCACTAAATCTTGTGGTTGGTTTGTTTGTTTGTTTGTTTTATTTTATTTTATTTTGGAGACAGGGTCTCACTGTGTAGCTCTGGCTGTTCTAGAACAGCTGTGTAGACCAGGCTGGCCTTGAACTCACAGAAATTCACCTGCCTCTGCCTCCTGACTGCGGAATTCCATGTCTGGCCTCTTGTCTCATTTTTTTATTTTTGTTTTAAAAAATTGATTTATTTGCACCTGGCAGTGGTGGCACATGCCTTTAGTCTCAGCACTCAGGAGGCAGAGGCAGTCGGATTTGTTTGAGTTTGAGGTCAGCCTGGTCTACAGAGTGAGTTCCAGAACAGCCAGGGCTACACAGTGAAACCCTGTCTTGAACTGCCCCCCCTAAACCTCAATATATATATATATATATTTTGGTGCGTGTGCGCATGCGTACCCACCCATGCGCACACACACACACACACACACACACACACACACACACCTACCCACCCACACACAATTGTTTCACCTGGATGTATGTCTGTGTGAGGGCATCAGATCTCCATGGACTGGAATTACAGACAGTTGTGAGCTGCCATGTGGGTGCTGGGAATTGAACCCCAGGTCTTTTGGAAGAACAGCCGTTGCTCTTAACCACTGAGCCATTTCTCCAGCCCCTGCTTTGTTTTTTAAAAATTACTATGCTTATTCATTAGTGTGGGGCCGAGATGCATAGACCATGGCATGTGAGTGGAGGTCAAAGGACAGCCTGGAGGAATTGATTCCCTCTGTCACCATGTGGGTCCTGGAACTGAACTCAGTCAGGTCTGCAGGCCTGGCAGCAGGTCCCTTTACTGCTGAGCCCTGTCTTGCCAGTTCCAGTCCTTGGTTTTTTGTGGCAGAATCTCACTTGGAGCTTAGGCTGGTTTCAAAGGAGATCCTTTGCTCTGGCTCGACAGTGCCGGAATTATAGGCCTGGGACACCATACCTGGCAGTATTTTAATTAAAAAAAAAGTTATTTCTTACTTCGAATGTGTATATGTGAGTGCCTACATGCTACATGCGTGTCTGTGCAACATGCTCATGTCTGGTGCCCTTGGAGGCCTGAAGAAGGCCTCAGATTCTTTGGAATTGGAGCTATAGGCAGCTTTGAGTTGCCATATGGGTGCTGGGAATTGAACTTGGGTCCTCTGCAAGGGCAGTAAGTGTTCTTATCTCTCAGGCCCCTGAGTACTTTAATTTTTTAAGAAGGAGAATGTATTCCTGTATTATTTATGACCTTACAACCAATTTTAAAAACTCAATGTTCAACCGGGGGCTTGAGAGAAGGAAGAGGACAGGATTCTGAAGGGAATGGTGTGGCGTGGAAGACCGCTTTTCTCCCCCACAAGCCTGTGTTCACGACCTGACCTTGACAATGGTCTGTCGACAACCTCAGGCAAGTCCCTTAACTCTCTGAGCCCCTAGCCACTTACTTTGAAGCAAAGATGGCAATGATAATCTCCAGAGCCCTGGTGACATGGCAGGCCAGAGCAAAGGTCTAGCACAGAGTGGGTGTTTAATCTATCACACCCATTGTTGCTCTTTCGGCTTTTACCCCCCAAATATTTGAGCTCTCTTTGAGTGACAGTTGAGTTAAGGGCCTTGAGACTATGTCTGGTTCTAGCCAAGGACTTCTGCAAGGAAGCTGGCCTGGGTAAGTTAGAGACCCTGTTGGCAGAGGCCAGGAGGGGGTGCTACTTACTTCAATGTTAGACTCTGGGATTCCCAGGCAGAACTGGGAAGCACAGATCACGTGAAAAGGGGTGGGAAGAGCTGTGGGGAAATTCAGAAAGCTGGTGTAGCTCTGTAGAAGAGGAAAGGGCCATTTGGGTTTTGCAGGGTTTCAGGACAGCCAGGGGTATACAGAGAAATCTTGTCTTGAAACAAACAAACAAACAAACAAGAAACGGGGAAAAAAACCCAAAACAACAACAAAAAAAACCCCAACCAAACAAAAAAGTACTAAGAATAAAAAAAATGCATGCACTTGGCTTACAGGAACATATATGATGATTGCGTTAGGTGAGGGTGAGGGACTGGGATAAAAGAGAAAAGAATGAACCAGTGGAGTGCCTGGAGAGAGGGGAGGGGAGGTCGAGCCGGTAGACAAATTTCTGTGCACATCGCGCCCTCTGTTGGATGTGAGGGCTCCCAGCAAGGTCTTGGAACTCAAGTGCGACCTTGGCACCTTGACTGCCCATAGCGGCTGTGTGGGCTGCCCCACCCCACCCCACCTCTATTTTCCCAGTAGCCAGAGCAGGGTGCGGGGGTCGGCTGGGAACAGGGCAGTCTGAGGTGACCTGGCCGTCAGGACTGCCGCTGCCTCTTGTGCAGATTCCACAGGTTGGCCTGATCCCCACAGTGGGCAGCTGGGCTCCGAGGGGACGGAACCTGGGGATCTCCACATGCAGCCCTCCATTCTGGCAGGAAACGAAACATCTGGATCTTCGAAGGAGAAAGGGAGAAAAAGGAAGAAGGCACCAGGGCGCGGATGTAACCCCAAGGACACCATGGATCCTGATACCAGACTATCAGGGCCGACAGTGGACAAGTCTGTCATGCCTCAGTTTCCCTCCTTGGAACACAGGAGCACCTCATAGGGATGTTGTCAAAGTCATGAACTTTTGATGCCATACACCTGGCAGAGTGCTAGCCTAGCATGCATGAGGCCCTGGGTTAGACCCCACCACCACATAAACCCAGCACAGTGGTGAATACCTGTGATCTCAGCATTTAGGGAGTGACAGGAGATTCCAAGGTTCACAGTCATCCTTGGCTATGCAGTGAGTTTGAAGCCAGCCTGGGCCATAGGAAATCCACTCTAAGAAAAATAAAAGATCGGGACTGGAGAGATGGCTCAGCAGTTAAGAGCACTGGCTACTCTTCCAGAGGCCCTGGGTTCAGTTCTCAGCACCCATATGGCAGCTCACAACTGTCTGTAACTCCAGTTCCAAGGGATCCAATACCCTCCCTTCACACAGACATACATGCAGGCAAAACACCAATGAACATAAAATAAAAAATAAATAAAATGAATATTAGAAAAATAAAAGAAAGCCCCTTTGAGAGGGAAGGCTGTCTAGATGGGTAGTGGTGGCACATGCCTTTAATCCCCAGCTCTTGGGAGGCAGATCTCTGAGTTCAAGGCCAGCCTGGTCTACAGAGCGACTTCCAGGACAGCCTGGGCTACACAGGAAACCTTGAAAAACAAAATGAACAAACGGAGGTAGGGGTTGGGGCTGTCAGTTTGTGAGTGTCACCGCCCTTTTGTTCCTCCAGAGAATGGGACTGTGGGTGCTGGAGAGGACAGTGGTCATAGGAGCTGTGGTCAGGAAGTCATAGACTGCTGGGGTTCCTGGCAAAGACTTGGGCAAAGGGTTGAGGCTGACTAGGAATGGACTCTGTCCACAGACCCAGGTGAGGCTGGGAGGTGGGTGGAATGCAGAAGGGTGAGGTCCACTCCACTCTTAGGGTGTGGTCTTGGGTTCTACAAGAAAGTAGCAAGCCAGAAGGAGTAAGCCAGTAAGCAGCATCCCTCCATGGCCTGTGCATCAGCTCCTGCCTCCAGGTTCTTGCTCTGCTTGAGTTCCTGTCCTGACTTCCTTCAGTGATGGACTGTGGTATGAAAGTGTAAGCCAATAAACCTCTTTTTCTCCAATTTGCTTTTGGTCATGGTGTTTCATCACAGCCGTAGTGATCCTAAGTAAGATGCCTTTGGTCTAAATTCTGTCCCCTCACCTGTTCACCTGTTACAGCCTTCTTTTCTTGTGTGTGTGTGTGTGTGTGTGTGTGTGTGTGTGTGTGTGTGTGTGTGTGTCTGTCTGTCTGTCTGTCTGTCCATCTGTCTAGGCATGAGTGTGGTAGCCAGAGGACAATTTGTAGAAGTTCTCTCCTTTCACAGTGTGAGTCCCTGGGGTTGAACCCAGGTCATCAGGTTTGGAAGCAAATGCTTTTACCCACTGAACCGTCTCATTAGCCCTGACTCTTTTTTTCTAAAGACTAACTGGCTTGGCCTGTAGGACCTTCCTTGACTACCTACGGCTCCTAGAGGTAATTCAGACATGCAGAGCCCTGGCCAGAGTTCCTTAAACCTGTGTCTTACAGACATCTATTCTCAGTAGCCCATCATCCCTCAGCTCCCATCAGACCCTATGTTCTGTGCTCCTGACCTTTGCTCACAAGTGATGGTCCTTGCTTCCTATGCCTTTCCCCCCAGTTTTCCACCTGGTAAGACCCCCCCCCCCCGGTTCTTCAGGCCTGGTTCTTGTTGGCTCCTATACAAATGAGACTTCCCTGAAAAGTGGCACCCCCCAGTTCCTGCCATTGTATGGGCTGTTAGGGGTGGAGGATGTGGCGTCATCAGTAGAGTGCTTGTCTAGCATGCATAAAGCTCTGGCTCCATCCTCAGCATCGCCTACACCAGATGTAGTGGTGCACACCTGGAATCCCAGCCCCCAGGAGGTGGAGACAGAAAGATTATGAGTTCAGGGTCGTCCTTGGCTATCTAGCAAGTTTGAGGCCAGACTGAGATACATTAAGATGTTAGGCCCCCAAATAAACAAACAGGGCCAGGGAGATGGCTCAGTGGAGACAGGTGCCAAGGCTGATGACTTCAGTTCGATCCCCGGGACCCCCATGGTAGAAGGAAAGAACTGATTCCCATAAGATCCCTCTGACCTCTGTATGCCTGCTGCGGCATGCATTCCCCAATACCTATACAAGAATAAATAAAATAAAGTGATTGCCATCAGTAACTTGACTGGTATATTTCATATTGGAGCAGCCAGCCTAGATCCTGGTCCATAGGTAGAGCGATGAAAACCTGTCCTGAGGTCCTTGTCAATAGACCTGGCAGATTTTTGGCTTGGTCTCTTGGGTCACTTGATAGTTGTATGGTAGATGACTTTGCTGAGCCTCGTTCTTCTTCCCACCAACTGGGATGAAGCCCATGTTGCACACCCTGAATTCTTGCCATGGCGTCAACAGAGCCAGCCCAGTCTCTCTCCCCGCCCCTCCATCCTGTGTTCCAGCCATACATGGCTTCCTGACATCCCCTGGTGTAGATGTAACCGACCGCCTTATTAAATAAGAAACACAGAGCCAA
>CABHPP010128573.1:25143-81484 GCA_902168425.1 Peromyscus attwateri | reverse complement strand
CTGGGAGCTGGGGGCCGGTCTCTAAGTCTCAGGAAGTGGCGGGTCTCCGGGGGTGCTGGACTTGGGGGCAGGGCTTGGAGACTGCAGGGGATCTTGGGGAAGGGGGCCCTTCCCGGTAGGGGTGGGGGTAGAAGGGAACCTGCCCGCTGGCCAGAACTTGGGGCCAAGGTGTGCAGGTCTTGCCAGGGGTGGTTGGCACCCAGGGACGGGATCTCAACACGTATCTTGTCATGTTTGCCTTTAAGTGATCTAAATTGACCCTTTTGATGGATTTGTCTTTTTATTATTCTCCTTTGATTGCTCTTGCACTTTGTAAACTTGATTTAAACACTGGTCAAAATCATGCAGATTTTCTAGTTCTGCTACTTTAGAAAGATCTTACCCTACTATGAGGTTCAACAAGGGCTTTGGCTGAATATGAAATGTCACCTAGCTCATGTCTAGCTCCTCAGTAATACAATCCACTCTCTGTTGTTTCTCAATTCCTGATATTCATGGGGATTTCAGCTGGTGATAACTAAGGGTCCCTAAAGACTCATACGAGCAAGTCCATTAGAGACTTCTTTCAACTGCATTGCTTCAGATCTTGCAACCTTTGTTTCAAAGACAGATGTATAGTTAGTTAGATTAACCCTTTTGTCTGCTTCCATGATATCCTATCACATTCCTTGTTCCACAGCCTTGTGATCCAGGCTTTCTGTTGTTCGTTTAAAAGATTATCCCAGTTAAAATAGTAAAGATGCTGAGTAGTACCTGAAGACCACAGTTTCTTGTACTTGGGATTTTCCCTCCCTCTCTTTTTGAGTCAGACCTGAGTAATATCTTCTATCATGTTTTCTTCCTCATTGCCCATTGTTAAAGTCCCTGTCTATATGACAATCATATTTAAATGTCAGATCTGAGAGCTTCCATCTGTCTCTTCAGCCTTATTCTCTTCCTCCCCACTATCCTACTCTTCCCATGGGTTCCAAGTTTTTGGATTTCAGGAAGAGCTCTTTAGCACAGATCTAATTTGCACTCCATCACTTACATCCTGCCAGCTGTAAGAAATGAGAAGTCAGTGCTTCTATCTCAGCCTCCCTTTCATCCACTTTTCCTGCCAAATTGGAGGCTAATGAAGAGGATAGCATCTGTGTCTTTTTCCTATTGTAATTTCTCACTGATTTGGATAATTTTTTCAATTGCATGTCTTACCATTCATAACAAGAGCTATGCAAACAAAGTCACATCCTACTGGTGATCCTGGAACATACATACAACTTTCAGGAACACTGTAGTCCATCAGTGGTTGTTGATGGGGACAGTCATTCTCATATTCGTGTGTAAGAACTCATTTATTAGCAAATAATGTCATGCATGTGACTCTGCAAGGATGCTTCACTGTCCCAGGATGCTACACTGTCACACACCTTGCTTACCTGTCCTATCATTCATCACAGAACAATACACTTGTTACAGCAAGGAGTTACACACTATCCCTTACTACAATAGAAAACAAAGCCCTATTGAGATTGTGGCTACAGACATTCCACCATCATGAATCAGCTTTAGTTACCTGCCTCAGCAGCCATTGCAGGAACCATGCAGCCGCTCCTCTCCAAGTCATCTTTGGGTTTTTTGATCCCTGTACAGGAAACAAGTATATTGTGTGACTCACATGAGAAACGTTAACAAATGTTGATTCTTAGGGCACAGAACAACATATAAAAGAAACAGTTTCACCCACTCTGTCTAGATGAACTACTGAGTTAATAGAAGCTTTTTCCAGGAGTATGTCAGAGGGATTATTACATGACTATAGACGACTCAAAAGGAACAGCATCCCCCAAATGCCCACCACAGCATGGGGGATGGTTTATGAAACTCCATCCCTGGAATACCTTGAATGGTTGACAGGCAGCAGGCAGGTCAGTCCATTGGAGAATCCTTACTACTTATGAAACCTTGAGGAAGGGCCTACCTTGCAGGAGCTCTCTGAGCCTTGTAGACTTGGTTTATCCTCTGCATCTTAACAGAATGTTTCAATTCAAATTTTACAGCCACATAACAATCCCAAGTGAGGGCGAATCTGTGGTTGGTATGTGGAATGAATAAAAATTTCTTAATTAAAAAAAACAAAAAAGCAAAACAACAACAAAACAAACAAACAAAAACAGTCCAAACAGTTAGGGAGTTGAATTACACAGCTTCTCAGCTTTCATGGCATTCAGGCTAATTCCATCCATCTCTGTCCTACAGCAACAAGTGACAGGTTGTATGGGTCTTTTTTGCATAAGGCTTTCCAAATTCAACAATTTCAAGGGCATAGCATATCTTGTTTATCATTATGTATTTTATTGAGCCATTGTTAAAGCCCTGCTATACATACTGAATCATGGATTGTATCTTTTTCTCTTTCAAAAGAAAACACTATTGGTTATATTTATTGGTTCCTACCATGCTTTACTCATCAGAACTGTTGGTTCCTCCCATAGACAGCAAGGTTTGGGATCCCAGGAGTACACTTCAGCATAGCTTACACTCTCTTTCCCTTTCATATCACCAGCTGTGAAAACACAAAGTCAGCACCTCCATCCTGTCCTCCCCTTTTCCCACTTCTCCTGCCAAATCAAAGGGTCATATAGAAGATAGCATCCACATGTATTACACACATTGAAATTCCTCCCTTATGCAGGCAATTTCTTTTGGGTCAAATAACTCAGCCTCAGTTATATGTCATATTGTCTGGAGAAGAGGTGCAAACCAGTGCCACCACAGTCTGCTTATGACCATGTCTCATAAGTGCTGCTTTTCAGTGGCTACAATGATGTCCTTTAGTCTATAAGTCATTTGGAAGGCATCCCCATGCTCCCATTGTGGATCTCATTTACCAAGGAAGTATGTTACATTATACACACAGAGACAGGTACTCTGGAATCTTTCCAATATTGTTCCATTCTCAGATAGCTTAGTCTCAGTTCCTGTCTTACTATTCATAGTAGAGAGTGTATAGTTGCCACTACAGCAAGAGATGCACTATATCATATCACATAGGGCAAAGTTGACACACAAAAGTTGCCCTAGAGGGTGTACTGTCTATAGGATAATAGGCTGAAGGAAAATCACCCTGACTTTGGCCTGAACCCAGAGCCATGAAACTTGGAAATCCCTGTGTTGGTGACTCAGCCTTAATGTCAAAGAATGTTTCCAAGTTGACAGCCAAACAATACTTCCTATACTTTTCCACTAGCTCACTGCACATGCTCCAAAGTCCCTATAAAGGCCCACCCTCCGCCTAGCCCACTGTTGTCTCTTTTCCCATTCAATGGTAGCCACCATTCTGTGTCTCTTCCCAATAAAGCTCTTATGCCAATATTGTTGTGTGGTATAACTTTTTGGTGTTGCTGGCTCCTGACTGCCCAGATGTTGTTGTGCCAGGAAAGACCTTACATTAGTGTCATGACTTGGATAGGCTTTCATGGTACCTGTATTTCCTCTCATGGTCTGAGCCACACTGGGATACTATCCCTCATCTCCCATCCACCTGCAACAGACTCATGTTCTGGCTCACTGATCATTCAGCATCCCATTCATCAGTGGTAATTTGGTAAGTTTCCCCTTTGGTCAGTGTAAAGACTTCCCTGAATCCAATGAAGTGACTCTTGTGTGTGGCACCCCTCTAATATTCTTGGAGGCTGAGGTATGCCCAGCTATAGTCTTTAAAGCTATTGGCTGGCCCTCTCTACTGATCCTATTCCTCCCACCCTCAGAGCCACATTCGTTCATCTTCTTTAGGCTCAACTGGGCTATGGCAACCCTCTGTTCTCCCTTCCCTTTACTAACATCCCCTCAGATTTGCCTGTAATCCCACAGCTTCTCAATGCCTTTGTGACTCTTATGATACTTTGCAACTCCATTCCTATTCCTTTTGTGTGGATGAGACCTCATTCCTGAGCTCTGTTGTTCATCCACCTTCTATCAAACCTTTGGGTCTCTTCAAAAGTCCTGGAACCAGGTGCTGAGTCTCCTTGGGCTGTTAACTCTGACTCCCATTGAGTATGATGATGACCTACTAAGCAACTTGGTCCTCTTTCGCTCCTCCCTGAGTCATTAGGGATACCCTCAACTACAGGATGCTGCAACCTTTTTTCATCTCACCTCCATTTATAGGAACAGCAACATCCATACCCTCTCATTCACCCTAGGGATGTCTCTTAGAAAATCTCCAGCCTATCCATCTTACATGCAACCTGATGGGACCCAAACTTATTTGCTTTTGAAATAAAATTTGCCTTCAATATCCCTTAGGTAACCAATCCAAATGGCTGCCAACTGGTACCCTAGATCTCAGTTTTACTCAAAACTGTTAGAACTACTGCGAGCAATCAGGGAAAAGGAAAGAGAGTCCTTATTCCCTATGTTCCCCCTTTCTCCTACCTCTGCTCCAAGTCCTCTTGCTGTTCTTCCTGTTCTCCCACCTAACTCCCCTTAGCTATGAAGCACAAACCATTCCCAATCCAGCTTTAATACATTACCCAAACTTACAACTTCATCTTTCATGACCTTTACATGATTCTTACCAACAGCTTCCTCTTTGAGGAGTGCAGATGAGTCTGGGACCAAGGTAGGGCATGTGCAAAACAAATTCACCAAACTAATGCTGCCCAACCAGTTGGGGCTGGGACAGTTCCCAAAGGGTACCTGTCATGGAACTACAATACCATGGAGGGGCAGTCTATCTAGGATTCAAAGTATAACTTGCCCCCTTGCAGGTCTCCATAGGTTGTTCTTACAGCACTAAATTAGGGGGAAAAATCCAAGAGGTCATCCAGGACAAACATGAAAACGCATCACAATTCCTAGGCCACCTTATAAAGGCCCTCTTACAATCTGGATCCTGAGACCCCTGAAGGAAAACAATTCCTCATGACCTACTTGTTTTAAATGCCTAGAGAAGGATTCCTGACCCCACAGGCAGAAGTCTTAGTGGTGGCCTTCAAGGTGTACAATGGGAGAGATGAAAACACCTAAACACAAAATATCTGATGTTGGCTGGGGCCTTTCATCTACTCATAGCAACTGTACAGGCTCCCTCACCTCCAAAAGCCAGAGAAATCTGGATCCCTGTTTCAAATGTGATCAGGAGGGTCATTGGACCTGGACTTGCCCAAGCCCTCATAAACCACCTCAACCATGTGCAAGATGCCATCAAAAAGGACATTGGCCTGTTGACTGCTCCCATGTCCCTTATGGCATGGGGACATCAAATACAGATCACCCTCTGACACAGCTCTTAGGCCTGGGCAAGGATTCACCTTAGTGGGGATTTGAATGCCTTTTGAATATGGATAATATTAAAGTTGTTTTATGTAGTTCTGCTTTATTAGAAAGCTGGCTCTGCAGTTGGGTTATGGTTTCCCCCTCCTCTAGAGATAAGCATATTTATTTAAAGATTTTTTTCCAAATTCTCTGACTCATGCCACATAAAGCCAGCTGATTATGACAATTAAAAAAGAGCAAAACAAGACAAAAGGATTTAAAGGAACTTGCTTTGTAATGATTGCTCTCAGTAATAACTACTCATGTCTCTAGTAAATGGTTAGATGTAAAATGTCAAGACTTAAGTAAGTTCTAATGGTCTAAAAAATTGTTATAAGGTCACCCATAGGAAATATCATGTAGTCACAACTCCAAGATTCATTTTTTTTTGTTTTTAGTTCCTGTACAGATGCCAAATGTGTTGAGTGACATTTTTCCTGGGAAGATGGGACAAGTGCCTATTTACCTCATGTTGGACACTGATGATGGATGAAGGAAATTATTTAACTATGTCTAGCTTGATAAACCAATAAATTTATAAGGGTTACTTACTGTAACATGTGTGAAGGTGTAGTACTGCCTGGAGCACAGGTAGAGTGACTCAAAAGCAGTACAGTACCAAAACATCCACATCAGCATGAAGATGACTCAAGAAACCTGCATCTCTGGAGCCCTGTACACCTTTTTTAGAGGTCTCCACCAAAATGTCTCTGCTCCTCCTAGCAAGTTTTTACTCCTTATACAACTTTAAGGAGGGGGCCTCATGAGTCCTCTAAGTTTGGTGAGCTTCCTGAGTCTTATAAGCCTTCCTTCTCTTTTCAGGGTATGTGTGGAAGGGGTAGGATATATTTCGACTTAGAGAAATAGCTACACAGCAAAAAACACGTTTTTTGCCAGTTTTAATTATGGATCTGGAAGCCATGTTTTTTAATGAGTTGTGAAGCAAGTAAGCACCTACTTTCAAGGCTACTTCTTCAGAGGCATAAATTATAGGATTTTAAAGTAAAAGTAGATGGGCCTTCTTTAACATGACTGAATTTGGTGATAACAGGAACCTGAGGATATACTAAAGCTTCAAGTTCTTTAATTCAGCTGCATCTCTCAGATATCCACAACCCCACTTCACAAGATTCTGCTCCTTAAATTTAGTGTCTCTACATGGATGTAATGATTGATTAGCCTCTGTTTTCATACTTTATAGTAATTATACAGAGTTCTGATTTTCAGCTATGATTTCCCTCATGTTGAAAACACTCTAAGAGTGTCCAGTTCTCTGGCTGTTTTTTGAACTAATAGTTTAAAGGTCTGTGTTCATTTTTTTTTCTCCTATAAGCAATGAAGCACCAGAAGGAACGCAAGTCCATTTTTTTTTTGTAGTCAAATAAAATTACTTGCTTTCCCAATGCTGTGCTTGGCACATCACCCCAAATAAGCCAACTTATAATTTGAGTCAATGTGATGTCACTTGATGGAGTAGATTAATTATAGAGGCTCATTTTTGACATGAGCGAAACTACTGCATTCAAGCTAAAGACATTAAGAAATTTAAACCCAGAATTCCTTCTTGAGGATCTGTTTTTCAGGATTAATCTCAATACAATAAAAATATGCTACTGATGAACATGTAAATAGTACAATATAAGTTAATTCACTCATCTCATATAAATGAAATTTAGTAATCCAGTTATTACACAAATATTCAAAATACACAGGTTAGCAATAGCAGAAAAGCCAGTGTCACCTAATAAGACTAGAGAACAGAGAGTGTGGTTTTATTGATGCATCAAAACCAAGGACTTATAATAGGAGGAAATCACCAGATAATCTGCTTGTGAGGACTGGAGCCACTGAGTGAAGCGTTCTCCAGCAGGCTAGGGGAGGAGATGCAGAAGTTTTCAGGGATGCTGCCAATGTCAGCAGGAGAGAAGGAAAATTACAAAAGGGGATGTGCAATAATTTATCAGAGAACAAAAGCCAACAAAGTCCTACAAAGAAAATCATTCACCATAATCGAATTTGTGATTTTCCCCAGTACAACTTAGCTAGCATGTCTTGTACCCATTTCCTATAGAGTTAGTTTTTGTTTTGTCCACATTTCTAGTTCAATTAAATGTAGAAAATGTATGCTTAGTAGGTAGTCCACAAGACTCTTAAATGTAGAACATGTGATGTCACACAAAAAAAAAACTTCATATTATATAGGAATTTTATTATGAAAACTGGGTTTGGTTTATTGTCAAGTTAACTAATTAGAATAATGAGATTTAATTCAGACTTTATTTAAGATCTTCCATTATCATTACTATTAAAATAATTGATAAATACAATTTTGTTGAGTTCTAACAAAGTATATTATATTAGTCCCCTTTTAGCTACTATAATGTAATACACAAGGCAAGGTAAGTTTATTAAAAGTTATTCTTTCCCAAGAACAAATGCTGGTGAGGATGTGGGAAAAAAAAAAGGAACCAACATTCCCAGTGGAAACATAAATTAATACAGACATGATGTCAATCAGTATGGAGGTTTCTCAAAAGCTTGAAAGTATAACTACTGTCAGAAACAGCTATTCTATCTCTGAATATGTAGCTGAAAGGATCTAAGTCAGCAAGTCAGCAAATAGCAGAGATACTTGCATACTTATGTCTACTGCAACAATACTCATCATAGTCAAACAGAGGAATCAGCTTATGAACCTACCAATAGATGATTGGATAAAGAACATTCTGTATATATACACAACAGAGTTATATTCAGCTGTAAAGAAGAAATTGTGCCATTTTCAGGAAAATGGATGGAACTGGAAATCATGTCAGTTGAAATAAGCTAGACTCAGAAATACAAATATCATGGTTTCTCTACATAGAATCCATATTTTAAAAACAGATATTAAAGTAGAATGGGAGCTATTTTAAAGAGAATGGTTCCCCAGAGCAAGGGATCCTGATGGGGTAATGAGATGGTCCATGTGATAAAACCATATGGATGAAAATATAATGCAATCTGTTGAGTTTTATAAAAAATATATACAAATTAAAAAATAAGACTTCCTCTTAAGAATAAAGAAAATGGTTATCTTTATCTTCTTGTTTTAGAAGCTGAAAATCTCAGATCATATGTCTCCCCTCAGTTTTGTGTTCAGTGGGAGTCTACTGGTAGATGGCATGATGGTGAGAGTGCACATGAGGACACAGATAACAGACTAACAGAGAGCATGATGTGGTGAGAAGCTAGCCTTATCACCCTTAATTATGCCACAATTATCACTTCTACCATTAAACTGAGGAGCATTATCCAACATATATGTCTTTCTTTAGTGAACAAGCCACATTGTACCACAATATCCAAATATGACAGTTGTGGACATTGAGTCAATTTCAAGGGTTAATCTCTCTGTCCATCTCCCCTTTGCTAAAGCAAATAAGAATCACTGGCAAATATTTTCCATCTTCATGCAAAAAACATTTTTTTCTCAGTTAACCTTCTACTTTATCTGATCTCAAAGGATAGAATACAATGGTTTGTCACTTACCTGTAATCACTGCATTTGTAATGATGTAATGTTGCAGGAAATTAAGTGTATAGTTATTAGTCATATATATATATATATATATATATATAGTTATACACATAGTTTTATATACATATATGTATTCCAATTATTATGTCATGAAAATAGTCAGGCATCCATGAGGGGAAATAAAGGTGATTTGGCTTAGTTAACAATAGAAGGAGAAATTAATAGTCGATAATAATGGATCTACAGAAGTTTTATAAGGAAACAAATGAGTTAAGGGTGACTGGCAAGGAAATAGCCTGTATTGTTTTAGAGGTCTCCAGAACACCCTTAACCAACCATCTAGGTAAAATTTCCCATACCTGTCACGGATGTTATTTTCACTACCTATATTGTTTCTGGAAGGAGCATTATCTTCCTTTGCATAGGAAAACTCCAATTAGATGCTTTTAAACACACACACACACACACACACACACACACACACACACGCCTAGCTTATAAATGGTAGGCTGCCATATGGCTTTTCCAAACATGGTTAGTGCTAGTTATTCCTCCTTCACCCCTCTAATATCCTACTTTCTTATCCTTCTCCCCATTTAAACCACCCTACCCATAGTCTCCTTCCTCTTCATTTAATCTTGTACTACAGTCCCTTCCCTCTTACTGTCTTTCTTACTGCTCTCCAGGATCCTTGATGATAAAAACCCTATTCTTGAAGATATCATACACTTTGGTCATAGAACATGTACCGAAATCAAAGTTGGTAACTGACCAAGAAGCTTCCTCCTTATTAGTTAGCTTTCATAGTACAAGAAGATGCTACTTAGGCTGCTAGGAGGGATAGTCATTAAAAGTCTTACCCAGTTGTGAAGACTGTGATTTGCAATAAAGAATGTCCTGGCAAGATGTTCCCATTGGAGCAATAGTAGCACAAATGTTATAGAAGTAACTAGATTTCTTATGCTTGCATTTATGGCCTGCTCCACAGAAAGACACAGATGTCTAGTGCTGTAAATATAGTCAAAAGTTCATGGCTGGAGTGATCAGAGGCCCCCGGTGTGAAATTACCAGTATCTTACTATTACTATTATTATACTAAATGGACATAGTATCAAATTGGTCTCTAAATTTATACCTCTAAGCCCATAAATTATGACAGCTCTCAGATATCAGCAGAGAAGTTTCTTTGATTAGTGGATGGCAGCTAACACAGAATTTCACAATTGGTCAAAGTGCAGTAGAATGCTCAGCCATAAGTGAAACCACCACTGCCTCTACTTAAAGATCAAGGAATGTTTTGGAAGAAAGTTCAAAAGATTATAATATTCAGATGTTGGAAAGGATCAGAAAAGTCTTCTGAACATGATGAAGCTGTCCTCCTGACTAATGACATCTGCAGTTATCTATACAAGATCAAGCCCACCAATATTCCAACATGGAGGATGGGGGCTCATAAGCCCCTACACTTAACTGAGGAACTAAGTATAGCTGATAGTTGTTGAGGGATGGAGAGTCAATTTTTTAAGGGTTTGGGTCTTTGCAAGCTGGTCAGGCTCCAGTGGATAATCCTATACCCAGGATTTATGAGAATCACAAATTGGTTATGGTTGGTTATTAAAAAGAAAAAAGAAGAGGATATGAAGTTGTGAGGAAGAGTAGGGGAATATATTTGGATTTGGGAAAAGTTTAAGAGAAGAGTTAGGGATTAATATGATCAAAATACAATGTATGTCCCTATGAAATTATCAAAGAATTAATGAAAATATTATGTTATGAAAAAAGAACTACTAGATGCAATGGTATACATTTATATTAGGAAGTACTCTGGAATAAATATAAAGTATTAAAATGCAAAAAAGTGTTCTCAGCATGTGAAAATGCCCTGTTTTTGATGAACGTGACATGTCTACGAGACTAAGAGAAGAAAAATGATCTCAGAGTCAGTTGAGGATAATTTTACAGTTTAGAGATTTAATGAAACTGAGCTTCCAGTAGAAAAAATCAACAACAATAAAACCAACACCAACACTGCAGCCCATTTGTTAGCTCTGAACACAGACCTCCTCCAAGGAGTGTTACTGTCCTTGTTTATTGTAGTTGAACTTGTTCAGATACACTCTCTTCAGGGAAACTGCACAGTTTTACAACACTCCCAATAAAATCACAAGGAAAAAAAAAACAGCCACAAATATTTCTGCTCTTTATATCTAGTGAGTAAGTTAAAAGAACCTCAATGTGTTTCCAGGTAAAATAAAATGAATGAAAATGCATGACAGGGTTTTTTTTTTTTTTTTTTGAGGGGAGGCAGGTACTTGAGAGACTAACACCCATATAAGTAAATCCAATTAGTTAAGTAGTCAACTAAATTATGCCAAGGCTCACTAATCTTCAGATACTAATATTTGCCCTGCAAAATGGGTTATTTTGGGGGATAACAACTAAGAGCCATTGAGTAATTGCCACAACAGTACCCCACAACTAAAACCTGCCATATTATTTTCTTAAAATTCATATGAAGAGAAGCACTAGTAGAAAACCATTAGAAAACTCACAAAACCATCTAGCTTGAGTGTTCTATCTCCTGGCAAATTTGACTAAAATTAGACTTGCAAATAAAGAACATAAGACTACCCAGGTATAAGAATGTTGCCACCAGAAGACTGGCTTACACCAAAGTCAAAAACTGAAAAGAGTGTAAAATCTGCGAAACTTGCTGCCAATACTGAATGTTCATATATGCAAAATATTGCAATGAAAGGTCAGATAGTCTAGGAGGACTTTTTTTTTTTTTTTGGTTTTTTCGAGACAGGGTTTCTCTGTGTAGCTTTGCGCCTTTCCTGGAACTCACTTGGTAGTCCAGGCTGGCCTCAAACTCACAGAGATCCGCCTGCCTCTGCCTCCTGAGTGCTGGGATTAAAAGCGTGCACCACCACCGCCCGGCAGGAGGACTTTTATTAAATGATGCAGTAAAAAAAAAAAAACTATTAAGTTGGGAACTCAATCTATAGTACTCAGAAATAATAATTTATATATCAATTTTTCTATTACCACTATAATTCAGTGATCTTATAAACAAAATTGTTTTGGTTCTATAGCATTTGGCTCTGACATAGTTCTACTGAGATTAAGTCAAGACATTTACAGGGATGCATCCCTTCTGAGGGTCCTGAGGGCACAACTTGTTTCCTTGCTTTTGGTAGTTTCCAAAGATAAATCACATCTCTTGGTCTAAGGCTCCTTCTTCATACGCAGTGTTGGAAGCAGAGTATCTGTGTCTGCCTTGATTGTGAGATCTTTTCTCTGACCTTACTTCTTTCTTCCCCCTGTTTTAAAGACCCCTGCGATTGCATTGAAGACAACCATGTCATTCAGGAAAATTTCCCATCGTTTAGGCCTTTAAATTAATCTCATATCACATATAAAAAGTCTCTTTTGCTGTGTGAGCTAACATATTTATAGGTTTTAAAGTTAGTATGTGGATGTTGTGACTGGGGGGAAGCATGTTGTCCCACCCATTAACATTGGGAAAGTGGAAGGACGTGTTTCTGAGAGAAAATTGCCACTGGAAGGCTTCTGTTTTCTAAACCCACCATACGCAAAGACAAAATAATTTTAAAATTCTGAAAGATTTTTTTACATGAAATAATCAGCTAGTGGCAATAATGCCAGCTCCAAACAGGTTTTTTTTTTTGTTGGTGGTGGTGGTGGTGGTTTTTTTTTTTTTTTTTTTTTGGTGAAATGAAACTAGGTCTGAAGATACTACTAGTGGATGATTGAAGAGCTGCCCAGGATGGTCACAAGAAACAAGTCATGAATCTGTTTTTAGAGTAGGAAATAGAAAAGATGCACTAAAAATGTGCTTTAAACTATTACACGATAAAACTAACTGACATCTACAAGCAAAGGCTGATTATTATCATCATACTACTTAAGTGGTTATTGCAGAAAATCACTGAGATGAAAGCTTAGCTGATAAGTGCTTTGCCTGTCTCTTAATTTCTATGTCTTCTTCTCTCTTTGTCTCTGTGTCTCAACTTTCTTCATCTGCTTTCCTTCATAAGACTCCAGGAAGTATAACCCAAGATTTGGTTCATCAGTTCATTGCCTCCAAGGCATGGACATTATGTCATCATGTTTTAAATTGAGAATTACTACAAAACTGCCTATATATACAGCTCACAGTTCTTACATCTTAAAAATTGTCTCATTTCAAGCCACACAGTTGCCAGTAACGTTATACTTATAAGAAGCAGTAATTTTTTTCATCATGTTCTAAATTTGCTCTTTAAAAAAACCTGGAGTAGAATGTCCATACTTTAAAAAAATTGAGGCATGTGGTATGACAAAGCATGGTTCATCATTTATAAATTTTAGTGAGAAGCATTACAAACCCATAAAAAGTAAATTACATTTAGCTATACATTGAGTAAATTTACTTTATTGTAAAGTGAAATTAAATTATAAGAAACCAAGAGTGTCCTGGAAAACTGGGGACACATAATCACCAATATTTCCACCAAGCCATTCAGGATGCTATTTAGTCATAAAGCCCACAATTTATTTTGCACAGTGTCTGCCAGGACTCAAAAGCTATAGGAACAAGTTTTTTATTTCATATGAAGTCATCTGAACTGAATATTTGAATAACTTGCTTATCCCAGAAATCTGGATTATTCATTCAGTCTGGCACACTAAATGCACAATAAATGCAGACTGAACAAATGCATGAACAATTTAAGATTAGCTATGTAGAAGAAAAGCCAAGTTTCCTCTCTGCCAGAATGAGCAAAAAGCTCTTAGATCAATCTAGAGAAATAAATGCTAAGGGCATTTGATACTAAAAGGAGGGAATCTCTTAGAATAACTCATTTATATATGAAAATCATATTGCCATAAAATGCTGTGGGTTTTTTTTTATAAAATATTTATATTCTAAGCCTCCATTTCTGCTGGGTTTCTGGCATCCAGTCTTACAAATGTTCGTACTTATTTTGGTGCTTTTCTTTTTAAAACTTCAGTCTCATGTTTTATCCACAGTGTTCTTCTTCTATAATATGATTAGCCCAAACTATCACTCATAGTTAGTCTAAAAGGTGGAGACTGAGTGATGGTGTCTCTCCTCTCATGTCATTCCCCTCCCATTTACAGTCATGACTATTGTTTTATCTACTGAGAGACCATGGAAAAGGACAGCAACAGAAAAAGCTGACTCCCCAGCCACTCACTCACTTTCTGTCAAATTCTACTCCTGTGTTTTTGTCACACCAGCAGACATGAAGACTGTACCCTTCATCACTTCCTTCTCAACATTCTCCATGTTCGTACCTAAGAAAATTAGCTTATCAGTTGACTTGTCATGCTTAACTCTTGACTTACTCTTGGGCACTTTCAAGCTTATGAGAAGGTAGAACAAACCATGTAACTTCTTCTTCAGGGTGAAGTTTCCTATTCCCTATGCAATCTTTATTTACATACTATTTACATACTCTCTAGAACCGTATACATACGTACATACATATATATACATACATGAATCATATACATTGGGGGAGTCAGAGAGATAGATGTACTCATCTCTCAGGTAACTAGTCCCCATGATTACTCCTGCTTTTCTAGTTTGGAAAATGTTACAATTGAATTTTAAAGTCATCAATGCCTGTTATTCTCTGCATAACCAGTGCTTGAGCAATATCTGAAAAGTGGGATCCTAAGGCATAATTACCATGTGTCTAGCTTTGTCTTATGCACAGTGCTTTACACATCTGAGCCCTGTTTACATTTCATCTTCATCTTTCTTCCTACAACCTTAGCAGATACAGATATAACAATATAGTGCTGTGGATTTTGCTCTGTATGCTGTGAATGTGTTCCTCTGATTGGTTAATAAATAAAATACTGATTGGCCAGTAGCCAGGCAAGAAGTATAGGCAGGACAAGCAGATAAGATAACTCTGGGATCAGAAAGGCTGAGTCAGGAGTTGCCAGCCAGACACAGAGGAAACAAGATGTGAAGGCAAAACTGAGAAAAGGTACCAAGCCACATGGCTAAACATAAATAAAAATTATGGGATAATTTAAGTGTAATAGCTAGTCAATAGTTAGCCTGAGCTAATGGTCGAACAGTTTTAATTAATATAAGCCTCTGTGTGTTTACTTGGTCCAAGTGGCTGCAGGGCCACAGGAGCTGGACAGGACCAGGAAAACTTCAGCTACAATATAGCAATAAATTCACAATGTATTTATATATGTCCCTGTGCCTCATGAGCATGTCTCACTGTGAAAAGGGTGAGTTAGATTTAAAAAAATTCATTGGGAGTTTGAGAGATAGCTCAGCAGTAAAAAGCACTTGCTACCCTTGAAAAGGAATTGTGTTTAGTTTTTAGCATCCATGTGGTGGCTCACAACCACTTATAATTCTAAATTAAAGAGACAGAATGCCCACTTCTGGCCTTTTAAGATATCAGGCATGGATGTGACACATGTATGTATATGCAGGCTATGGTGGTTTGCATAAGAATACTCCCCATACTGTTATAGGTTGAGTCATTTGAATGCTTCATCAGGGAGTGAAACTCTCTGATAGGATTGGAAGGATTAGGAGGTATGGCCTTGGTGGAGAAAGTCTGTCACTGAAGTTGGGCTTTGAAGTTTCAAAAGCCTATGGCAAGCCTAGACTTTCCCTTTCCCTCTCTGCCTCTCCTTATCCCCTCTCTTTTTGTTTGCAGGTCAGGATATAGCTCTCAAATACTTTTCTCTATTACCATGTCTGCTTCCATGCTACCTGCCATGATGATAATGGAGTAAGTCTCTGAAACTGTAAACAAGCCCCCATTCAAATGCTTCCTTTTATGAGAGTCATGTCATGGTGTCTTTTCACAGCAATAGAACAGTGACTAAGTCACAGACAAAACACTCATATACATAAAATATAAAAATAAAATATTCTAAAAAGGATAATTTAAAATATCATGTAGATGCTGTATTATCACTATCAATAGCATGAGGAGACAAGCATTGCTGTTGTCCCCTTCATAACAATTTCTTCCATGTTACCTAGTATGTAAGTGGCAGATTTAGAAAGGTAGAATTCTATTGCCAGTGTTTTTTCTTTAATGCTGTGCTATTAATAGCAATTTGTACTTTTCTTCTTTTGAAGTTTAGGTCAGGAATTCTCCTGTAAGAAAACATCTATGACATTTGTCAGGGTGCGTATAAGATACACACACACACACACACACACACATACACACACATACACTCATATTTACACACATACTCACACTCACATATCCTGACACACACTCATACACACATTCACACATATATACTCTCACACACATGCTCACTCTCACATCCTACATGAAAAAACAGAGACACCAAAGGCATTCATGAAAATGTTGACTAAGGGAAGCATTTCAATAATTGTAAAAAGTGAAACTACTGCACTAAAACAAAGTTGAGCTCCTGGTACATAGTGCCCAGAGTCTTCCATCTGGACCATCTCTACTCAAAGGGAAAGTGCTCTGCAACACTGAAAGACAAGGCTAACCAGCTGACATTGGGAATCTTGTCTGGTATGCAACATATTCACCACATAGTAATCAAGATGTATAAAAAAATTTCTTATGCTATCTTAGCTGAGAACTTTACATCTAGACCAGTAGGCCGCAGAAAGAAAGGGTAACACTGAGCCTGGTTTGAGTATCTGAAACCTCAAAACCCATAGCCAGTGACACACTTGAACTAAGCCACACCTACTTCAACAAGGACACACCTCCTAATAGTGCCATTCTCTGAGCCTATGGAGGCCATTGTCATTCAAATCACTACATTCCACTCTGTTTCCCATAGACTTGTAACCATATCTTTGTGGTGATATTGTGTCCCCCAATATATTGTGCACCTTAATAAATTTATCTGGGGTCAGAGAACAGAAGAGCTGCTAGATAGACATAGACGCCAGAAAATGGTGGCACATACACACCTTTAATCCTAGCATTCTGGAGGCAGAGATCCATCTGGATCTCTGAGTTGAAAGCCACACTGGAAACAGCCAGGCATGGTGACACACGTCTTTAATCCCAGAAAGTGATGGCAGGAAGCAGAAAGGTATTTAAGACATGAAAACCAGGAACTAGAGCCTGGTTAAACTTTTAGACTTTTAGCAGCAGTTAGCTGAGATCCATTTGGATGAAGACACAGAGGCTTCCAGTTAGAAGAAATAAGATCAACTGAGGAACTGGTGAGGTGAGGCTGGATGTGGCTGGTTCTGCTTCTCTGATCTTTCAGCGCGTTCACCCCAATACCTGGCCCCGAGTTTTGTTTTTTTTTAATTAATAAGACCTTTTAAGATCCGTGCTACATATCAAAATGCAGAAATTCATCCAGTCCAACTTCAAAAGTACCCATCCACAGTCTATGACAGTTTGAAAGTCTATCACTCTGTTTAAAAGTTCGAAGTTAAATGTCTCTTCTGAGACTCACGGCAATTCTTAACTGTAAATCAAATGAAAGAGCAGATCATATATCTCCAACATGTAATGGTACAGGATATACATTACCATCCCAAAAGGGAGGAAAGGGAGTATAGTGCATGTTATGAATTATTGTGCTGTGGGACTCCTGAGGGTATCAGGCACGTGCCGGAAAACATGCTGGGCAGATGCAGCGCCATGTGGGTATGGCGACTATGGCCAATAATTCACAACCTAGATGCTGCATCCACATGGAGAGTTTATTATAAAAGAGAGGTGAAGAGAAAGACAGGAAAGAGAGACAAAGAGGAAGAGAGAGACAAAGAGAGTGAGAGAGGTCAAGGGTGCACACCTTGTGTGAGGAAAAGCAGGAGAAAGAGAGAGGAAGGGGAGGAGTTCTTCCTTAGAATGAGGTTTTTGTGTCAGGTGCAGGTCAGAACCAAGGGGTTGGATTCCAAGGGGTGGATCAGAATATTAACAATGAGCAAATACTGGACCAAAGCAGGGGTGAAAACCAGGTGGGCAAATTCCAAATTCAGCATTTCCATGTCTGACATCAAAGATCTCTGCTCCTCAGATCTCTAACTCCTTTCAGCTTTGTTGACTGCAACATACTTCCCTCTCTTGGGCTGGTTCCACTTCCTGTTAGCAGTTTTCCTTATCAGGTATCCCAGAGTTCTAGTCTCTCTAATGTTTTGGAGTCTCAAAGGCAATCCAGGCTTCACCTGTACAAATTCACACAACCTCCTCTCTAGGCCTTCATGCAAGGACACCCCTGACAGATAGCACACCTCAGTAGCTTCCTTAGCCATGGAGGGAGATTCTATAACGTGCTCCTGTATCCTTGACTCTAAAGCCAGAACCAAGTGGCCAAAGCTGCCAAGTTCTGTTGCTTTGTAGGGCTGAAAAATGTCCCCCTTGTTCAAATACATTTTCACTGACTTTCAGTTTTCAATGGTTTCCTTCACTGCTTAAAGTTGGCTGTCCTAAAACTCCCTCTATTGACAAAGCTCGCCTTGAACTCAGAAATTCACCAGCCTCTGCCCTCTAAGTACTAGTATTAAAGGTGTGTACCACCATACCTGGCCCTAAGCTTTTCTTTAATTGCCTTTCATTTTTTTTTTAATTCCTTTTCACAAGCTGATAGCTTAGCTGGGTGGGGTCTTGCTCTGAGGTCACCATTCCCTTTATTCTACTTAGAATCAGGTTGTTCTTTAATCTGTTTCTGTAGCAGAGCTCTTTTTCTCCTCCAACTGTACATTTTATAGTTTTCCTTGCAAAGCTCACTCCATTTTGTTATAGATCTGCATAAGACTGGCCACCAGTAACCACATAACAAAGTCAACACTTGGCTGTTTTGAAATTTCCTCTATACACATAAGTAATCCAAAACTCTTCAATTTAGCCTCAGGCAGACTTTTTGGACAAGTCCAAAAGGTAGGCACATTCTTTGACAAAATATCACAAGAATGATTTCTAGGCTACATACTAATATTCTTCTTCTCTGAAACCTACCGAGCCAGACCCCCATAGTTCAGATTGCCCTCCATACCACTGTCTTCCATACTCCTACTAAGATTGCCCATTAGGCCCTACTTAAAATATTCAATCACTTTTCTAGTCAAAAGTCCCATTTTGTTCCATATTCCTCCAAACAAAATCATGGCCCAGCCTATCACAGCAATACAACTTCTGTCTTCATTAGAGTTTCTATTGTTGT
Source organism: Peromyscus attwateri (assembly GCA_902168425.1). Classification (NCBI taxonomy): domain Eukaryota; kingdom Metazoa; phylum Chordata; class Mammalia; order Rodentia; family Cricetidae; genus Peromyscus; species Peromyscus attwateri. The sequence goes on along the minus strand of CABHPP010128573.1, from coordinate 62,472 downwards.
AAAGCGACACCATGACCATTTAGTTGGGGCTGGATTACAGTTCAGAGGTTTAGTTCATTGTCATGATGGTGAGAAGTATGGCAGCACACAGACAGACATGGTGCTGGAGAGGTAGATGATATTTCTACATCTAGATTGGCAGGAAGCAGAAGAGAGGGTGTCACTGGGCCTGCCTTGAGCATCTGGAAACTCAAAACCTACCCCCAGTAACACGCTCCAAGTAGGTCACATTTACTCCAACAAGGACACACTTCTTAATATTGCCACTCCCTATGAACCTATAGGGGTCATTTTCATTCAAATCACCACATATGTATTAAGGTTACTGGGCTATTCTGTTTCAGAATATTTTGTAATCCATTAAAAACCCTATCTATACATTTATTATGTATCGAGTCAGAAATGGAGCACTAACAAGGCATCAGGCAGCATCTGACACACAGTAGGATGTGGGTATTGAACCAGACTTGGGAGAAAAAGGTCAGTCCTAATGGATGGCTCACAAGAATCCAGAAAGTGCTAGTTATGCCTATCTCTATATGCAATTACATGAACAATTTTAGGTTAAAATTCAACTAATAAACAATCCTTTAAAACACAAATACCAATAAAGAATTAAAGGTCTATTCATTAATCCATTAATGGTGAGAAGATTATAAATATTGTTGAAGATGGCAACATTTGAATTAAAGAGGAAAGTAACTTTTAACATTGAAATATACACAACTATGGTTTTTGTAGCATAGCTTACAACTGTGAAAGTGCATAAATATTCTAGCTATTATCCCATGAAATAAGATAAATTATGATAGTATTTCTGAGAGAATATTACATGGCAGTTAATATCAATGATTAGATTAACATGTATCTTAAAAACATACTGCTGAGAATACAATTGCTTGCCTTGAATGTCAGCTTTGCCACTTAGAGTCTATATATATAGACTTAGCTGTGCTGTTTAAGGTTTTCTTGTCTGAATTGTAGCCACTGTAAAATTGAGACAATGATAACACATATTTTTAAAGTTATTTTCAAGAATCAATGGAGGAATGAATATGAATAACATGGTACTAATGATCAGTAAGTGTTAGGTAGTATTCATTATTAATGGACACATCAATATAGAAAAATATAATTGATGATTCTTAGTAGAAATATCAGAATTATTATGTGTCATTTTCTCCTTAAATATAAGGGTCTGTTTTAAATTCCCTAATGTCTCCTGGCTTCCCTTATGACATTTAACTTGAAACATATGTTCTGGTGATGATGTCCACCCCTGATCTATGTGTGGAGCAGCTGAACACCATGCTGCCACTCGTCCTGGTCATGAAGAACATGTGGGCCATGGTACAGGTTCTGACAAGGGATGTTCAAAACTTGTTTTCCCAGGTAGCTCACACATACAGAGTATCAACTGTGCTCTTAAGCCAGAAAATCCATCACCTTCTGATATTTGATACTGGCTGCTTTCCTTGCTGTCACCTGAATTCTTTTGATATATGGATTCTCAAAGACACTCACAACCAAAATTAGGTGATACTCAATTTCATATGCTACCTAGTTCTAAGGAGTCTTCAATTGTTGAGATTCATATTCAGTTAGAAAAAGTAAACTTCAATGCAAATGCCTTTACATATACACATCACACATGTACACAGTTTCACAGCTTATACACATTACCACATGTATGCTGATTAATCTTTAACACACTGCTCCTTTTTAGTAAAGGTAGATATAAAACTTCATTTAATGGATTTTATTTATGCTTTTAAAAATAACTTGGTCATTTTTTCAACTCTGGGGATGGAACCCTTGTCTACACCAAGCAAGCACTCTGACACTGATTCACATCTCCAGTTTGCCATCCTCTTTACAGACACATCCAAATAACCATTGTTTCAACCTTATGGTAGATTGGAACTGTCATTCTGCCATTTTTTTCCTTTTTTTTCTGTCTTAATTAATGAACAAGGGCCATGACAGTTATCAGTGTGAGACTTGCATCTCTCCTCAAGATTCTTCATGAACTAGGTATTTTAGAAAGTGGTCAAAAGAATCCCAACTCACATAGTAAATGTTAATTGATCTTGCTATTTTTATTTTATTTTATTTTATTTTAGACAGAGTTTGTAATAAAAGTACTAGTGTTTTCTTTCCACACCTCAGTGGACCATCCTACTAGCATTATTGACTATACACTCATCTCCCATTCAGAGACCTACCACTGACATGAATGTTTCACTTAAAATAATATACACTTCAACTGTATCTAAAACATTTTGGAATAATAAAAAACACTTGTATTGCATTTCACTTTCAAAATTATGTTAGGATTTTAACCTGATATATTATACAGTGAAAATGGCTAACTGCTTATGAATCACATAGACCCCCCAGACATGAATCAATAGAATCTATAGTGACAATTGTTGCCTTTGAGCCTCATTGTTAACAGAAAACAGAAGTTTTATTGGGGTTGCAGTAACAGCTGCTTCTTTGAGCAGTCTCTGTTTAGATCATACTTAGGATAATATATTGGCTCACCAGGTTTGGCGTTGGCCTGTCATATGTGAGATCTTGTGTAAACTTTATGGCATGTTTGAATTTTATCTGTTTATGAATGTCATCCACCTCTAACGAGAACTGGCTATTTTAACTCATGAATTTCACAGAAGTAATGGTAGAAAGACAAATGTAGGGTTCTGAAAGGAGCTCTCTCAACATCTCCACTTTCATTTTTCTGTGAGACATGCCAGCTCTGACAGGTTGTTGAAACTGAATTCTGAATCCACTGGAAAGCAGTGTTTCATTCATTAGATGCTACCTCAAGCCATCTTGTGAGTTTGGGAAATAAATTCATAAATGAGAACCAACACAAAGTTACTGTTCCTTAAATACATTCCCCCAGGATACTTGCATAATCTATTTGTATTTTCTGCTCCTTACCACTCTTCTGATTTCAAAGAATGAGTGAAACATAGCTCAGTGTTCCATTTCTACACAGAGGAAGATATGAATGTCTGTAAATAACACCTGTGGTGCAGATTGCTTGAGTGAACACTTTTTCCTGTCTAAAGAGCTCAGTGATGATACGTATCTATCTGTAAATCAGTGAGAGACCCCAGGGGTTAGTAATAATGTGATCACTTGTGTTTTTGAAGTTGTACATGACTACATGAAACATAAATTGACTTGTCTCTTTGGATGCAAGCTAAGCTCCAAATTGTTAACCTATCTTAATACTGGCAATTTGGAGTCATGACATGGCTATCAGGGCCAAAACTCCCAAATAATCTTTAAGATTAAATGATCATCAGAATAAAATATTGCCATATGACCAACAGGACCCAAAACAAAATGTGCCCATACCCATACGAACACTTTGATTAATGCAGAAGTGGTTACAATCACAGAATCCTATTTCTAAGTTGACCAAGGTGGTGAACACTTAAGTTTCAACATTCAGAAGGCAGAGGGAGGAGGATTACTGAAATTTCAAAGCCAACCTGTTCGATGAAGCAATGTCCTGCCCAGTCATGGCTGCATCTTTACACAGACACACACACACACACACACACACACACACACACACACACGCACACTATTCCAAACATTATTTCTCTGATGTAGTAGTTATAAACTTCCTCTAAGAATTGCCTTAGCTATGTCCCATAAGTAAGCTGTGCTTTCATTTTCATTTGATTCTATCAACGTTTAAACGTCCTCAGTGATTCTCTGGTCATTCAAAAGTACATTGTTCAGTGTCCATATATTTGTGTAGTTATGTCGTGTTTCTTGCTCTTGATTTCTACTTTTTTACTATGATCTGATAGGAGAAATTATTTTATTTTGTACCTGGTAAGACTTGAGTAAGTGTTTAAAGAGAAAGTTCTGCAGGCTATTGAAGAAAATGTGTGTTCTGTATGTTTTAGTGCAATATTCTCTATAAATCTGTTAAGTAATTTGATTTACTGTGTAGCTAATTGTTTTTTTTTTCATTTGAATAAACAATATTAAAAACTTGGCAGAAAGGTGCTAAAGCCTTTCACTTTTGCTGGTGAATCCAGAAACCTATCTGACTTTTATCTTTTCATGAAATTAGGAGTCCTAACTGTAGGCACCAGACAAAACACTTTATGCATATAAAAATAAAAGACAAAATGTTTCTAAATAGAGAAATCTGAGACAAAGAGATGGCTCAGTGGGCAAAAAGCTCTTGTTGTAAAAATCTGAGTTTGGGTCCCCAGAAGGCAGTAAAAAGCTGGATGCACAATCAGTAATCAAACACTCCTACAGTGACACGGGAGGTCATCCAGAAGGTTTCAAACCTGCTAGTCTAGAATCCACAGTGCAGCAGCAGACACAAGGATTTAGACCCTACCACTCACAAGGTAGAAGGCAAAAATAACTCCCTCAAATTATCAATTGATCAACATACCTGTCCTATGGCTTGTGTATATTTGTACTTAAATACACACACATACACACACACACACACACACACACACACACACACACACACACAGAGAGAGAGAGAGAGAGAGAGAGAGAGAGAGAGAGAGAGAGAGAGACCTTAATTTAATCTATTTCCAGTAATACACTTTAAAACAAATAGACGATGAGTGAATGATTTGGTTGTATTTACTAGAACAAAACATGAGCAGATGTCTTCACAATTTGGATTAAAGTGGTAATTATTTTAAGAAGCCAAAGGGAAAAACCAATGTGTGGAAATGTCCTATAATATACTAAATCTTGCATAGCCAATGACAACATCAGGAGTCAAGTCCAAATCTGATGCTGTCTAGGTGAGCACAGTCAGTTAAGCAAAGTGGACTGGACACCAGCTGATTAGATCATGGGTTAGTGACCCTTTCTTAACTGAGCCAGTGCTGTATATTGAAATGTAAAGACTCCAAAGCCCACTTCAGAAATATCCAACACAGGAGTTAAAAATGTTGACACACTCTTATCCTCTCCTTGGACATTCATAGAGGTAGAAGAAGACATAATACAGGGGATTCTGCAAGACTAAACTGACACAAAAGTAACTCATAGGCTTCATGAGCACAAAAGCAGTGTAGCCTTTAGGCTTTGGACAGAGGATAGTCACTGTACCCACTTAGGGATATTCAGACATAGTTAAGAGTTATCCTTAATGCTCAACTGTGTGGAAACTGCAACAATATAAACTAAACAATAATTCCTTTAAAAGAGCCACCAAATATCTTTAAACTTTTTATCTCATCTAGCATACACTCTCCTGCAGTACATATGTACTCAAGAAATACACATGAGTGGAAGAGTTCTAATATTGTTAAAGTTCTATTCATCTTGAGCAGCAAGCATGCCAGGTGCTGTGGGCTTTAGAAATCCAGGATAAATATAAGAACTGAGCTTCTTTGCCAACCCAACCAATGGCTCCCAATACAAGAGCAGGTATACACTGGCATCCCTAAGATATTATGGCTCCCTGCCAAGTGAGAACTAATCTATATACACTGGAGCTGTGGTGAGTGGACTTGTAAATCTAGTACCTTATACATGCAGTGAGTGCAGGCTTCAAGGTAAGTCCATAAAGATAGATAACCTATCTTTATATTGTCTTAATATAATAGGTTGTTTCTGACTTTAAGAATTGCAGTTTAGCAGAAAGGTTTTTTTTATTGACAAGATCAAATTGAATATCAGAAAAAAAGAGACAAAATTTCTGATGAAGAGTAAGAGGATGTCAAACTGACAATGTCAGTCTTAACAAGTTGAGCTTTTGGATTTTTGCCTCAAATGAAGCCAATGTTTGAAATAAAAACCTGAAACAATGGCCCTCTGATTTTTTTTTTCAATCTCACTGTCAAATCATGGATGAGATGACCAAATTGAGGATTTGGATAATCTCAATCCAAAATTCAATGTCCAAACCTTTTGTACTACAGATTGCCCTGGCAGACATAGCTTCCATAGCAACAGCTATTCCTGCCATTTGGCATGTCTGCTCCTGCTTTGTGGTAATGTATGAATCTGAAAAGATCTAGTCTGGCTGGGCTATGAAGCCTAAAATACAATGAGAGAAACACCCAGTGACAAGAGTCTAGTACAGTGGTGTGGAATATGAAGAATCAAGAGAGCAACCATGCTCAGTGCGTGGGTGGGGGTAGACAAAAGAGTACACTGGTGCATCCAGAGTATATCACTTTGTTCAATGGGGAGGGTCAAATTAAGTCACTGAGCTAAGACCTCGGGGGTCTTAGCACTTAATTGTGTATACCTACAGCGGAAGCAGAAGGTGGCAGAGGTTAAAGAGTCTCTCCAGGATTCTGACTCATTTTTCCCTAAATTTAAGAAGACTCAATTCCCGAAAAAAATTAACTCATTTACTAATGTATTTTTGACATTATTTTAAAAACTTGACCAAAACACAAAGGATGGCAAAAATATTGCCTCATTAGATGTTAAATTAATAAAGGCAAAACCAAAAAGAATAAAAACAAACAGAACATAAAAAAAACTTTACAATCATATTGAAATGGATGTGTTCTGTGTACTTATCAGTGAGAAATTATTCTTGTTACCTAATTCAAATCCTAAGTATACTTTTTGCTTTAAAAAAAAAAGAGACACAGAAAATATCTAGGCCTGACATTTAAAGAAGCAGCATGGAAGGACTCTAATGTGTTGCTAGCCCAGTGAAATCATCTGTGGTGGTTTGAATAAGAAAGGCCCCCATAGGTTCATGTATTGAATGCTACTCAGGGAGTAGCATTACTTGAGAAGGATTAGGAGGTGTGGCCTTGTTGGAGTAGATGTGGTCTTTTTGGAGGAAGTTGTCACTGAGGATGGGCTTTGAAGTTTCAAAAGCCCAAACCAGGCCCAGTGCCTCTCTTCATGCTGCCTGTAGATCTGGATGTAGAACTCACAGTGACCTCACCAGCACCATGTTTACCGATATGCTGTCACTGATTCCTGCTGTAATGATAATGGACTAAATTGTCAAACTCTAAAACTGGAAGCAAAAACCAATTAAATGCTTTCTAGGAGTTGCCATGGACATAGTGTCTCTTCACAGAAGTAGAATAGTGATTAAGACAAAACCCACAATGATATTTTAAAATTATGTGTTTTGCCTGAGAGAATAATAATGTGAAGTTGTAGTTGGTGCCAAAACTTAAGCAACACAACCATAGTGTAAATTGTCTAGAACTGTTTTCTTTGCTGAGAATTGTGAGTTCACCAAAGCCAGTTGGAGGCTGAATTACATCATCAGATACTGAGAAGGTATCTGCTGCTCTCCTCTCCCTGAGTGGACAAATCAGTCTTTAATGGAGTCAAGATACACTCTCCTAGCCATGGTTTCCTAACAAATTTTCAAATATCCACTTGAAGGTTCAGTGAGATAGAGAAGGGGCTTTTGTTGTCCCTGACTATTTAGATTCTTCTATTGTCAGCAAGAGAGATACATAATCATTGTCAGCTCTGTTTTATAGAACAATGTGCTATGCATGAATCCTGAATACCACCATCAATCCAAAATGGATATTTATGTGATGTTTTAACTTCGGCACAGTAGGTGCACCTTAATCTACTCCTATCTCAGCCAACAATTGCAACTCCATAGTTACTGTCCTGCTTCTTTCGCACCATCCTGGTGGGAATCCTATTTTCACAGGCACTGGCTCTGTCACTGCCACTAAAGGCAGCTATAACTAAATCTCTATCATTCTATTTATAAATAAGACTCAAGATTCAAAGGTTGGTGTAAAAACCTACTAGCTCAAAGAGGCTGGGTCACAATTAGCTAAACTTCCCTCCTTGCTGGCATCTCTGATAGACCAATGCTTCTGCATCAAAAACTGGAAAAGGCTGTGCCACTACAAATCCCACCCTATTACTTCCTGTGTCCCTCTGTCTCTCCATCATGCCCTCTGATGCTCTAAGATTACTTTCTCTCAATTAGTTGCTAAGACAGTCTCCTAACCCAAGGTTAATTTTATTTAATCAACACAAATGCAAACTCAGATTTCATAGTATCATCAAATACCCCCCAGCATTTTCCCCATTTTGTCAAAATAAAAAGGAAATGTTTTAACTCTAACACAGTAAACTATATACAAGTAGAACAATTTTCAGGGATTGTCTAAATCAAAAGGAAAGGTTTTAACTCTAATACAATAAAATCATATACAATAAGAACAATTATCAAGTAAGGATTACTTTCACAATGTCCAGTCCATTTGTATTTGGAAAATTTAGAGAAACCACTCAATTATCTGTCCTATCTTTATGAGTACAAAGTTTTGTATCTAATTCACTTTCTATTCTAACTTGTATTACAACCTAAAACTATCTTCTTGACCTCAAAACATTCTCTTAGGAATACAATTTAAGCACTTATGTCTCTCAACCTTATACTGTTTATACCTATTTTGTGAGTTTCTTTTCTGAATTTGCTAACAAAGGAAACTGTAATTATAACTATCTTGTCTTCAACTCCATCAGAGACCTTAGAAGGATGTAATGTTTTCTGAGTGAACAGGAAGTGCAGAGCAAACAACTTCCAAAACTATAGAAATCACAAAAGCAGCTAGCAGCCTGGACTGTCACCCAAGTTTCCTCTGGCCCACTGGGGCATCCATATTTGGCCTACATGTCTAGAATATTGAACGGACTTTTCTGTGAAGCAGGAATTTTGAAGAACTGTCCTACCTTTCCTTGGCTAAGTTTAGCAGTTGCTTTCTTTTGTGCCCTGCTCATCTAATTTGAACAGCATACTGTCAGCAGTCAAGGCAAGGACAGTTTCTTACCCAGTGGCTAAATTTGCTATAAATGAAAGCAAACTCCATATGGAGGTGTTTCAGCACCCATATCCTTTTTTGAAGTAGATTGGTGCTTTTAGGAGCAGACATGTCTCACTGTCATGAAAAGTCTTAAGTTATTGAAACATCTTAAATGCCATATTCTGTACATCTCTGAAGTATTTGAATACCACCTACCTATCTAAAATATATCTCTATTTAACCTTGAAAACATATCCAACGTAACTACAAGTTTGATTATTATAGATGACCACCTACTAACCTGTATTTCTTAATTTTACATTACATTTTTAAATAAGCTGCATAGGTACAATACCTTAAACAAGAGTAGAAATATATACAGTTAATAAAAATAACCTTAAATTTGTATCAATATATAAGAATATCTTAAATAAGAGTGGGAACATAGAGTATGTTCTAACAAAATTAAGCTTAAATTTGTATCAATATATAAAAGTCCACACCAATGTAAAATATTTGCAATTAATAGTTGCATTTTAGTTAAAAGTAGATTCAATAATCTATTCTTTTATCTTACCCCTTCCCCATTTTTTCCAGAAAGATGTCTTTAAGTCCAATCCCTCTTGCTTAGTTTCCTCTCTTACTATGACCAGTAACAATTGGAACCCACTCTCCTAAACAATGACAAATATTCATAACCCATTGAATGATCAAAATCCACTCACCCCACTTCTTGGTAATGTGGGCAATGTATTCTTAAAATTACTTCATGCTGTCTGAGGGCAATGACAACTTTAGGGAACCCTGAGAAAATTGATATAATGGTCAAGGCCTGGGAGAACTAGCTGTATTATTTTTTGTTCAGTCTCTGTGTAATGGGAAAGCATACAGCTTATCTGAAGTCTTAGCTGGATGGTCTGTGAAGCTGGAGCATCTCAGCTAACCACCTTGAAATTGTCCTAAGAAGTTTGTAGTTCAAAGCTGATATTTGTGTGGTATTATTCACCTTAATGTCATTACCACAATCCAGGTGGAATTGTCATTTGTGGGGCTCCATCATCTTCTTGGAGACTTCAAAGGTTACTGTTAGGAATGAAAATGGTTCTCTGAAGAAAACTTAACATTGGGAGTCTATGCCCTTGAGGAGATGGAAATGGGGTGCGGGCCGGGGGGAGGGGGGCGGGCCGGGGGGAGGGGGGCGGGACGGGAGGAGGGAGAAAGGGGGAATTTATGGCTGATATGTAAAGTTGAATTATATTGTAAAATAAAATAAAATAAATTCAAAAAAAAAACATTTTAAATATCATTTGCAGGAGATCTCAGAATGCTTACTCAGAATGCTTAAAGGACCACAATCTTTTATGTATATACAGGGCACGCAAACTTAATTCCTAGCTGCCTGCTTCAGACTTAAGCACAGAATCATGAATAGGGGGGAACTAGATGAAGCCTATTTCTAGAATTAGTTAGTACTCTATATGACCATTAATATCATGACAGAAAATTTAAATATATATGTAGTAATCTTATAAATTTAGAGATAATATTTATATCTTAGTGACAATAGAATAGTCCCTTAATTTTGATTTTCTTCTGTCCCATATCAGGTGGCTTTTCTGACATGAGACAGAGATTTTGGATTTTATTTTAACAAGCATGCTTGGGTTTGGATTAGTGAAGGAAAGAGCCATACTCTGACTCCAAAGCCAGCTTTGATTTTTAATTGAATTGGGACCACAAAAAGATCTATTGCCTTTTATGTTTGTAAACAGCAGTAGAAATAAATATTTAGAAAGATTTCTGAAAATTTATCTTGTTGTAGATGTGCTATACCATTAGACAATATTCACTCTTTTTCTTGAAACATTTTTCTCGGCATGATTAATCCTTTTTTTATTAAGAAATTTTTTTTATTCATTTTTACATACCAATCACAGATCCCCTCTTCCTTCCTCTTGCCCTCTAGCCTTTCCTCCCAACCCACCCCCCCATTCCCTCCTACAAGAAGGTAAAGCCTCCCATGGGGAGTCACCAGAGCCTGGTACATTTAGTAGAGGCAGGTCCAAGCCTCCTCTGCTGCCTCAAGGCTGTGCAAGGTGTCCCACCATAGGTAGTGGACTCCAAAGAGCCAGATCATGCACCAGAGATGGATCCTGATCCTACTGCCAGGGGGTACCTTAAGCAGATCAAGCTACACAACTGTTTTGCTTATGTAGAGGGCCTAGTCCAGTCACCTGGAGGTTCCACACATGTTGGTCTAAACTTCATGAGTTCCCACTAGTTTGGTTTGGTTGTCACTGTAAGTTTCCCCATCATGATCTTGATGGCCCTTGCTCATAGAATCCTTCTTCTCTCTCTTCGACTGGACTCCTGGAGGTTAGCCTGGTGGTTGGCTGTGGATCTTTGCATATGCTTTCATCAGTTATTTGAGAAAGGCACTATGATGACAGATAGGGTATTCACTGATCTGATTACTGTGGTAAACCAATTCAGGCACCCTCCCCAATATTGCTAGTATTCTAAGCTGGGGTCATCCTTGTGGATTCCTGGGAACTTCCATAGCACCTGATGTCTCCCTCTATCATGGTATCTTTTTCATTGCTCTCTCTCTCTCTCCAACCCTGCCTGTTCCAGCTCAACTACCCTGTTCCCTTATGTTCTCATACCCCATCCCCTACACTCCATTGCCCCCTATCCCCATTTTACTCTTGGAGATCTCATCTATTTTCCCTTCCCAGGGCAATCCATGTGTCCCTCTTGGGGTCCTCCTTATTAGCTTGTTTCTCTGGAACTGTGGGTTGTAGTCTCATTATCCTTTGCTTTACATCTAGTATCCACATATAAGTGAGTACATACCATGTTTGTCCTTCTGAGTCTGGGTTACTTCCCTCAGGATAATATTTTCTAGTTTCATCCATTTGCCTGAAAATTTAATGATGTCATTGTTTTTTTACTGCTGAGTAGTACTCCATTGTGTATATGTACCACATTTTCTTAATCCATTCTTCGGTTGACAGGCATCTAGGTTATTCTTCTTCAGATGTTTCATTTGTCTAGTGGTTTTCAGATTCCGTAGTTTGATGCTTTTATTCTCTCAGAAAGAAAAACAACAAAACCCTTCCCCAACCCTAATTTTTGGGAGTTACTTTTTTGTCAGATTATATTTTTGTTAAGATAAAATGGTTTTTTTTTTGGCAATAGAAAAAATGTTGTTTTTTAATAATAAACATAGTTTATTTTATTACCTAATCAAATGAAAGGCATTTGTTAGGCTTAGAAGTTGGTTTGGATTGAACGAATAAGCTGTTTGATGAACTATCACCTCTCCTAATTAAGAGGTCTCTCCTGTTCAATCTTATCTTTATCAGTCTTGATAGTATCCATAGCATTTCGTCTCCTGTGGAAACAAAAGCAAAACCATTTCCCCAACATAACACATACCCTGCTTTCCATTCTGATGTCAACACATCTTTAAAATATATAGGCTGATTTAATTCAGACTTTTTTTTCTATTATCCAGTGTATCTCTGCAACTGTTGCTCCTTGTTCATTAGCATTTAAAAACATTAAAATCAATAAAACACTGTGCAATCTATCTAGGAGTCTTTATTAACCTTTTCTGTTTGTTAAGCATATCTTTTAAGGTGTAATTAGATCTTTCTATAGCTGCTTACCCTGTAGAATTGTGAGGTATACTAGTAATATGGTTTATGTTATATTTGTTAAACTCTGTGAAGGTGTGATACTTTGTCTGTCTAAAGCACCTGATGGTCTAATAAAGAACTGAAAGGCCAATAGCAAGGCAGGAGAAAGGATAGGCAGGGTTGACAGGAAGAGAGAACAAATAGAAGGAGAAATCTGAGAGAAAAAAAAAGATCTAGGATTGACAGAGAGGAAGTATGTTAGGGGTCAGTCACCCAGCCACCTAGCCAGCCACAGAGTAAGAGTAAGATTTACATAAGTAAGAGAATGGTAAAAGTTCAGAGGAATAAGGTTGATGGAATAATTTAAGTTAAGGGAAGCTGGGAAGAAATAAGCCAAGCTAAGGACAGGCATTTTTAAATAAGAATAAGTTTTTGTGTGTGATTTATTTGGGAGCTGGATGGTGGGTCCCCTAAAAGAGCAAAAACAAACAACAACAAAACACATTCATTTGCCAAATTTCATTTCTTTGAGTAGATTTTGTATTACTACCTGCAGGTAATGGAATTTGATCATGCAAAGAAAGAGTAGGGCATTTCCCTATAATATCTTTGACTTGTTGCTACATCAGAGAAAAATCTTTCTTTAAACCTTTGCTGTTAACATGGGTTTTCTCATGAAATTCTGAGGCTTCTAGAATATTTCCTACCAAGAGCTGATCACTTTCATCATTTCCTAGTGTGAGAGGACCTGGTAGACCTGTATGGGATCCAATATGTGTAATTATACAGAGGATGATTTCTATTTCTGATTACTTCTTGTAGTTGACTAAATAACAAAGTTAATTCTGCATCATCTAGAATAAGTTTAGCAGTTTCAAGATGTAAAACAACTCTTCCTATACAATGAGAGTCAGCGACTATGTTAAGAGGCTCTGAAATATCTAATAATATCATGAGAATAGCATATAATTTTGATTTCTGAACTGATTCATAAGGGCTTTGATCTACTTTATACTTTACTTATTTTTCTTGACTTATAACCCACCTTTCCTGATTTATTTGCATCATCATAGAATGTAGGGACTCCAGAAATTAGTTACCTTTACTATAAGAGGAAGAATCCAATTAGTTCTTTTTATAAACTGAAGTCTCGTGTTTGGGAATATTTGTTGCTAATCTCTACCAAGAAATTACTACAATCTCTTTGCCAATGTTCATTTTCTGCCAATCATGAGAAAACTTTAGCATTGGTAAAAGGTACCACAATGTCTGCTTTGTCTATTCCTCCTAATTGATGAAGTCTCAATTTTACTTTCAAAAATCAATTCAGAAACATTTTCTACATAGATTTTTAATTTTATTCTCTTTATGTGGTAAAAATATCCACTCAAACCTACTTTCTTCTTTCTTCATAAAAATTCCTGTAGGAGAATGCATTGAAGGTAAAATAACCAAATACAATAACATAGCATAATACAACTATAACAATACAATAACATAACCAGAATACATTTGAATTCAAGTGATCCACATGTGCATCCTGTAATTTTTTTTTCTACCAGAGCTAATTCTCTCTCAGCCTAAACTGATAAATAAATTACTTAGTTCTTGAGTTAATAAATTGTGGGCTATAATTGGGTTAATATCTCCCACCAGTTTTTAGTTGATCTCTCCTGATAAGTGCTTTCTGTGGTTAAATTTTCTGTAAATCTATATTATATCCTAAATAATTACTAGAATCTCCTCTTGGTGTTTTTTCCAGAGCAATTTATAATCACCAACTAGGCAAAATTCTCTTTACTTCATCAAACATCTTTTCTAAAATATCTATGTCTGAATCAGCCATTAAGATATCCATATAATGGTAAATTATAGATTAAGGAAACTGTTTTTGAATTAGTTTTAATGGCTTTTGTACAAAATATTGACTCAGGTGAGACTGTTTAACATTCCTTGTGGAAGAAGGTACCATTTAACAGGCTGGGAATTATTATAAATAGGCACTGTGAAGGGAAATTTTTCCCTATCCTGTTCTTGTAAAGGTATAGTACTATAAAAAGCAGTCTTTTAAATCAATCACTATAATAGACCATCCTTTAGATAATAAAGAAGGCAATGGAATTCCAGACTGTAAAGAACCCATTGGCTGAGTCACCTTATTTATGACTCTGAAATCTGGTAACACTCTCCATTTTCCAGATTTTTTTTAAAAACAAATATAGAAGAATTCCAAAGACTAGTTTATTCTTCAATATGTTAAGTATTTAACTCCTTCCTTACTAGCTAGTCTAGTATCTTTAATTTCTCTGATATCAAAGGTCATTGTTCCACCCAGACATGTTTGTCAGTTAGCCATTTTCAAAGCAGGGCTGTTGGTACTTTTGAAAAATCAGCAGCTGTTATTCCCTGCTTATGCATAACTGAACAGTCCATGACTGCCCTTGATAATACCTTTTAATATTTTCCTCAGAATCATATGTTAATTTATGGTATGTTTCTGAGATTTGAAGAATGTTAATCTGTGTTTTCCATTGCTGCAACAAATCATATCCCCATAATTTCATGGCTATGTTAGCCATATATGGTTTCCATTTCCTATCTGTCCTTCTGGCCCTATAAGTTTGACCCATGTTGCATTTGTTTTATCTGAGATAAAGTTCCAGTCCCTAGAAGATGAACATTTACCACCTAAAGAGGCCGTCTGGACACCAAGATTTTCATGAAATGATTGTTACATCTGCTCCTGTGTCTACCAAGCCCTCAATTTCAATATAATTTATTTGTATTTTTAGCTTTTGTCTTTGATCACTTAAAGAAGTTTTACAAAATACTTGTTTTATATTCTCTCTTGAAATTTTTATTTTATCTACTGATGCTGTGCTGTCATCCAGAGCAGTATGGATTTAACACAGGCATTAAGTTTTTCAATTGCTCTGTGGAGGGGTTTCCCCAGTACTGACATGAAATAATTGAACCAAATTTGACATTGGGGCCCTCAAGAGGCCCCATATGGCATTTCTCAATGGCAAAAGAAAAACATTTCCCATTTACCTTGCCTGTCCCATATTGATCTGCATTCATTAGTCCAATGCTGGCCTTTGCCACACCATCTACGTATTCCAGAAGGCTGAGGTTTTTTGTTTTTTGGTTTTTTTTTTTTTGGATTATTCCAAAAAAAATTGTTTCTAGGAACACCTTGCCTATATCTCTTTTCAGATGACCTATTTTATCACAATTAAAACATCTACCTTTTGATTTTTCTTATAATTTTTAAAAAATACTTCTTCTATCCAAGTATCATCATAAGTGTAAGATCCAATATCAGCTGTATTTCAGATCCAATTATCTATAGGTGCTGATCTTGCCTTTAAAGGCCTAATCCCCTTTGCATTCTGAGTTAACATTTTCAAAAGCCAAAGATTCAATCAATATTTGTCTAACTTCTAGATCTGATGTCATTCTATTAACAGCTGAAGTGAATCTTTGTTAAAAATCGATGAAAGCTTCTTTGGGGCCTTGTATAATTTTAATAGTCAAAGCATTCAAAGCTGCTATATGGCATAGAATTAAGCTGTTTTCATCAAAAAGATGTTATCTTTGCAAATCAGCATACTAGCCCTCACCAAGAAGCTAGTCTTGGAAAAAAAATCTCATTATCTCCAGCTGTACCTCATTGTTCTAGGACTGTAGCTTCCCCTTTCCTCTATGTACTTCATTGTAAATGAGGAGCTGCTTCAAATACTGTTGTAACTAAAAACTTCCAGTCTTGTGGAATAATTCTGTTTCTACATGATTCACAAAGGGTGAATGCATTCCATATGGAATGATTGTTTCCTTAAATCTCTTCAAATCTAATATTTCTACAGGACTTAGATTAACCTATGCATAGCTTTGGGTTGTCTGTCATCTGGTGGCCATTCTTATATGGTAACTGGATAAATTTATGTTGGTGTTCTAGTAACCTTAGGTGACTCCTCTTCCCTTTCATATGGTAGGTCCTGCTCTAAATTCCTCTGTCTCTGTCTGAGTATTTTTCTTATTTTCATTAGTAGGTCTTTCTAAAGCTTGTATATTATCAATATTAAGTTCCTCTGAGACTTGTATCTTGTCAGACAAATTTGCTTTTTTTTTTTTTCTGGAGCTGAGGACTGAACACCAGGCCTTGTGCTTACTAGGCAAGCACTCTGCCACTGAACTAAATCCCCAACCACAAATTTTTATTAGTAAGTCTTTCCAAGGTCTGTGTCTTATCGATCAAGTTATCATATTTGGCACAGTTATCAAACCACTTTTTTTAAGGAGAAAAAAATTAATTACCAAACTGATACTAACTACCAACATTATGTCAATTCCAACTTAGTCATTTATCCCCTCCTTAAAATTTTCTATTTTCAAACCATTCATAGTAGCAATATATAGGGTCGCAGTGCCCTGGATTATGGTGGTCCCCATTCTTCACATGAGAAAGATTTTCTTTTTAATATTATTTAACTCTTCCCTAAAGGACTTCCCAAATATTTCACCAAGTCCACTGAATTATCAGTAGTTTGTCCATGGTGTTGGTGGCAAACTCAGGTACCTCCTATAATTACCAAGTTCTAGCCTGCTTTCCAGAGTTCATGCATGTGGCAGCCACCTGCTGTGAGTGCATGAAGAGAGCCAAGGCAACTGTAGCAGAGCCATCTAGAGTGACTCCTCTGTTTGTACGATTGTGCCTTGCATTGGAGTGCCAAACACTGTTTTACTTTTGGCACAGTGGGTGTACCTTAATCTACTGCTATCTCAGCAAGCAACTGCAACTCCACAGTTACTGGTGTGCTTCTGTAGCAGCAGCCTGGCTACTCAGGCTACAACCTGGTGGGAATCCTGTTCCCACAGGCACCAGCTCTGTCACTGCCACTAAAGATAGTTTTAACTAAATCTCTATCATTCTATTTATAAATAAGACTCAAGATTCAAAGTCTAGGGTAAAAACCTTTCAGCTCAGAAAGTCTGGGTCACAACTAGCTAACTTTCCTACCTTGCTAGCATCTTCAAAAGACCTGCACTTCTGCTTTGTCAAACCAGAAAAAGCTGCACCACTCCAAACCTACTTCTGTGTCTCTCTATGTCTCCTGGATGCCCTCTGATGTTCTATGATTACTTTCTGTCAACTAATTGCTTCCATAGCCTTCTGACCCAAGGTTAATTTTATTTAATTAAAGCAAATGCAAGCGCAGTGTTCACAGTATGATTAAATATTCCCCAACACTTATAGAATTCGGTAAAGATGAACTTTGACCTGAAAAATATTCCGATCATAAAAAACTCTAGTCATTTTTATTTATTACCTTTGTAAGAGTTGTGCTTCCACAATAAGTAGATTTTTAAAATAAAAAGAAAATAGGTTGCAATTTTTAATTTTCCTTACTTAAACAAGTACACTTGAATAACCCCTTTCTGTGGATATCCTGCTCTCTCACATATTAAACTTTCACATATTAAAAAAAAAGACTATATTCCCATAAAATTTATTTGTGTGAAAAAGTACATGTACATACTGCTGATGAGGGAAGCACAAAGAACTGACTGAAAACATGGGATAATCAAAACCTAACAGGAAAGTCTAATTTTAATTTTCCCACGCCTAGCCCCATATTCTATCCAAATCAAATAGCCTTCAATGAAATGTATGGCTGCAATATATCCCCAATGAAATGATATTCATAAGAATTCTATGGGGCAAAGGTTATCCACAGGCTATATCATTTACTAGCTAGGTGATATTAGACAAGTCCCTTTCTTTAAGAAATCTATTTCCTAATCTAGGAAACTAGGCTAGCATGCAGGGTTGTTGGTATTTCAATTAACTAATATATGTAAAAGCCTCAGATACCAGGAGTAATCAATATAGCATAAGTAAATGCAAAGCAATAAATATAGCATTACTTTTAATAGAAAGTAAATCAAAATTAGGCTAAAATCAACATCAGGCTAAAATAGTTTAATATCATCAACTAATGAATATTTTTGATACAAGCTCTTATGTAGACCAGGCTGACTTTGAGCTATTTATGTAGCAAAAATTACCTTGAATTTCTAACCCCCATCTCCCATTTCCAAAATTCAGAGATTATAGGCATATGCCTTTGTGCTGGTTTTATACAGTTCTGGGAATCGAACCCAGAATTTTATACATGCTAGGCAAGCACTCTACTAACTGAGATATACCCCCTAAGCACTTGTTTAAACCTTTTACATAAAAAAATTGAGAGTGTAAAAACCATAAATAAATTTAAAAATAATTATAACATAATGAAAAATTTAAATCATCATCATAAAGAGTCAGAGACTGGGGAAATAGGGCCATTGGTAATATTCTGAGGGAAGACCCTTTACAACTTAACAACTTCTCAAAAATCCTTACCTCTTGATACTGCAACATAGAGCACAGGGATTCAATTCATGAATTTGGGAAAGACATCAATATTCAAACTAAAATGAAACCCAAATAATAAAGATGTGGAAAATTTTCAAATTTTTATAAATTTTTAAATTTCAAATTAATTTATAAAGAAAGTTTATTAAAAAATCATCTCAAGTAATTGGAATATGATAATATGCCTCTAAAATTGACCTGGAAGATTGTCACATATAAGCTGCATTCATTAGTATGTCCTGGAGACCCTTCCCTCAAATAATATAGGCTAATGCTTTTGCTCTTAGTTGTCCACCAGAACTTGAAAGAAAGACTCTGTTTCTGAAAACACCACTCCCTGGACATGGAGAAATCAAATCAGAATTGAACAAGAAACTTCCTCCCTTCTAGCTAGGTCTCAAAGTGCTAGAAGGTGCTATGCAGGCTACTTGGAAGAAAAGTCATCAACAGCCTTACTGAGCTGTGAAACCTGTGATCAGAAATAATGACTGATATGGCAAAGTATGAACATATATGTAATAATAGCATTGGTTATATGATTGGATTTGTCATGCTTCACAAGAGGAAATATATGTATGGTACTATAAATCTGGCAAATAACCTATAGTTTAGAAGCTCAGAAGCCCCAGAAGTGATTTTATTATTAGTCTACTAAATGCATATAGGTTTCAAACTACCCTCTAAATTCATATCTCTCTATCCATGAATTGGTGCATCTCTTAGCCCTTATCATACATGTATTATTGCACAGTGGATTGTGTCTAGGACAAAACTTTCAATTAGTCAAAGTGTAGAAAATAAGTGACTGTGAAGTGTTAAGCCTCAATGAGACATTTATATCACTTCCTTCCTAAGGATCAGGGACTGTCAGGGAACAGTAGGCAGAAAGACTATAAGATTGTTATGTGGATATACCAGGACCCTTGTATTAATGAACTCATAACAGTTGTGATAGCCTTCACAAGATCAAGCCAGTAAACACAGAGTTGGAAGAGGGTCATAGGTACTCACACCTAACTAATGAGGCAGAGACAATTGATGGATTCTGGGGAAGGGAGAGATGGTTCACTTTCAGGATTTGGCTCCTGGTAGCTCTATGACAATCCAGTGTATGTTCTCACACTCAGAGGTTATTAAATTTAAAAGTAAGAGTGTACAGCATTGTGGGCTTCACAAGATGGTAATGGACCTGGAAAGACTTCAGAAGGGGAGTTGGGAGTAAAGAATATGATGAAAATACACTGTATGAGATCCTCAAAGATTTAAAAGAAATATTTTCAATAAATTGATGGGCAGGCTAGATGGACTAAAAATAGGGCATGGCAAAGTTGATATGTAGGTACACAGGAAGCTCATTAAAGTTGAATTAAAAAATATAAACAAATAAATAAAACTCAAACATCCAGTTTGTAGACAAGAAAATATGAATGTCAATAATTCAAAATTGAGGCTGGAAAGATGGTTCAATTAGGAGCACTGGCTGCTCTCCCAAAGGACCTGCATTTGATTCCTAGCACATATGAGGTGGTTTACAAATATTTATAACTCCAGTTCCAGGGGGTCCAATGCCTTCTCTAGCTTCTGTGCATACAAGACACACACATCGTGTATAGACACACATGCAAGCAAAGTCTTCATATAAAAAAATTAAGAAAACATAAAAAACGCCCCTTTTTTCTAAGAATCATGCAAATTAAAATAACAACATGTCATTTGATATCTACTTTATTAAAAATTAAAACGTATTATCTTTCATTAAAGGGCAGGGTACTAGCTCTTTCTGGTTTCACAGAGGAAGAAATAGAAGGTATTTTGTAGATATGTCTGTTTCCATTTGAAATTCTATTATTAAAACTATTATTGGCTTACAAGTATTAAAGAAGGGGTGAGAGAGTAAGCTATATTTGATCCATAGACCAAAGTTTGGTGACACTTCCATATTTAAAAAAATTGGAAAACTTAAATGCTGTGGGATGTTCTGTATGGCAAATGTGTTGCTAATAAAGCACTGATTGGCCAGTGGCTAGGCAGGAAGTAGGCGGGACTAACAGAGAGAATTAAAAGAGCAGGAAGGCAGAAGGAGACTGCCTGCCAGCCAGCAACCGCCAGGACAAGCAGCATGTAAAGATGCCGGTAAGCCACGAGCCATGTGGCAAGGTATAGATTTATGGAAATGGATAACTTAAGATATAAGGACAATTAGCAAGAAGCCTGCCACGGCCATACAGTTTATAAGCAATAGAAGTCTCTGTGTTTCCTTGGTTGGGTCTGAGCGGCTGTGGGACTGGCAGGTGAAAGAGATTTATCCTGACTGTGGGCCAGCCAGGAAAACTCTAGCTACACTTAAAATACTAAATGCTGGTTCAAATATAAGTAAGACTGTTGGCCAAGGAGGAAGCTTTGTTGTGTAGCTGTTGTAAAGAATGGCATAGGTTATGTCTATTTATTAAATTAACATGTTTATTGTTTGTACTTCTTACAGACCAAAGAGGAAAATATGTCTATATTGCCAATGTTCAGTTAAAATGAAAGACATTTATGTAAATTTTTTTATATATAATTTAATAATTAATATTATTTTATTTTAAGGGGAGGACAAACATATTTAGACATTTTGTGTTGTCTTCCAAATAACCAATGATATCCCAAGATTTATAAGGTAATTCAAACATTTAACTAAAATCTAGAGTATAATACAGATTAGTTGAGATCTCTTTAGTGACACAACAGCTCAATATTTTGGATCCAGAAGTTCCTTTGATAGTTATTGGTTTAATGGGCACTGATCAGTTGTACATGTGAACATAAGGAATGGAAAGAGAGAGAAGTGTGCCCAGAAACATTGACTTGGCATCTGTCAAATTCCTGGAATTCACAATGCTCTATAAAAAGATTTATTATTCCTTTGAAATATTTGAAAACATAGTTTTGTTCTTTGGAGATTAAAGAAGCATTACTTTTAAATATTTATTTACTTGAACTTAAAATATAACTACATACTTTCTCAGCTTTCCTTTTCTTCTTCTAGTCTTTCTCATGTATCTTCTCTTGACCTTGTTTCTTTGTTGTTTCTTTCTTTCTTTCCTTTCTTCCTTCCTTCTTTTTCTTTTTTTTTCTTGAATTTATTTTATTTTATTTTACAATATAATTCAACTTTACATATCAGCCATAAATTCCCCCTTTCTCCCTCCTCCCGTCCCGCCCCCCTCCCCCCGGCCCAACCCCCATTTCCATCTCCTCAAGGGCATAGACTCCCCCGGGGATTGAGATCAACCTGGTGGAGTCAGCCCAGGCAGGTCTAGTTCCCTCCTCCCAGGCTGAGCCTAGGGTCTCTACTAAGACCCAGGTTTCAAACAGTCAATTCATGTACTGAGCACAGGGCCCGGTTCAAATGCCTGTATGCCTCTTAAACAGATCAAGCCAATCAACTGTCTCATCCATTCAAAGGGCCTGATCCAGTTGGGGGCCCCTCAGCCATTGGTTCACAGTTCATGTGTTTCTATTCCTTTGGCCATTTGTCCCTGTATTCCATCCATCCCTGGTCCCAACAACTCTTGATCACATAAACCCTCCTCCTTCTTGCCTATTGGACTCCCGGAGCTCCACCCAGGGCCTGACTGTGGATATCTGCATCTAGTTCCCTCTGTTACTGGATGGGGTTTCTAGCACGACAATTAGGGTGTTTGGCCATCTTATCACCAGGGTAGGTCAAATCGGGCTATTTCTCGACTATTGCCAGCAGTTTATTGTGGGGGCATCTTTGTGGATTTCTGTGGGCCTCTCCAGCACTTTGCTTCTTCCTATTCTCATGTGGTCTTCATTTATCATGAACATTCCTTATGTTCCAGAATATATAGGGAACTCAAGAAATTAAACATCAAAATTCCCAACAGTCCAATTAAGAAATGGGCCATAGAACTAAACAGAGAATTCTCAGCAGAGGAAACACAAATGGCTGAAAGACATTTAAGGAATTGCTCAACATCCCTAATCATTAGGGAAATGCAAATCAAAACAACTCTGAGATACCACCTTACGCCAGTCAGATTGTCTAAGATCAAAAACACTGAGGACACCTTGTGCTGGAGAGGATGTGGAGCTAGGGGAACTCTCCTCCACTGCTGGTGGGAATGCAAGCTGGTACAGCCACTGTGGAAATCAATATGGCGCTATCTTAGAAAATTGGGAATCAATCTCCCCCAAGATCCAGCTATACCACTCTTGGGCATATACCCAAGGAATGCTCAATCATACCACAAGGGCACTTGCTCAGCTATGTTCATATCGGCATTATTTGTAATAGCCAGAACCTGGAAACAACCTAGATGCCCTTCAACCGAAGAATGGATAAACAAACTGTGGTACATATATACAATGGAATACTACTCAGCAGAGAAAAACAATGACATCATGAGGTTTGCAGGCAAATGGAGGGATCTAGAAAAAATCCTCCTGAGTGAGGTAACCCAGACTCAGAAAGACAAACATGGTATGTACCCACTCATAGGAGAATACTAGCTGTGGAACAAGGATGACTGGACAGCTACTCGCAACACCAGGGAGGCTACCTGGATAACAGGACCCCAAGAAAGACACGGGGATCGCCCAATGACAGAGAAATGGAGGAGATCTACATGAACAATCTGGACATAATGAGGGGCGAGGGGCGAGAGAAAGAGAACTTGGGGAAGCAGGAGATCCCAAATGGATCATTTATGTAAATTTTATTGGTGACATTGATAAAGGAAAGATGATATTTATTCAGCATTAGCCACATGTGGGAAAAATAGGTAAACCTGGAACTTGGTGAAGTTTTCATGATATGTTTAGACAGAAGACAAGGCAGGTTGCTAGGTTCTCCAAAAATGCAGGTGTAACTAAGAATAAAGGCCTTACCTGGGCCAGGATATACTGATGGAATAGTTGGAAACATTCCCAAAAGTGCATCTTGAAACAAAAATGATCTTCAAGGGAGAAAGGACAGACCTAAAACATTCTATCTTTTAAAAGCTTCCAATGAATGATAATTGTAGTCATTTTTTACAATTATGAAACAAATTTCTGACAGCTCTTAATGTGTACCATGATTTAATTCATGTATCAAAATCCATGTCAGAAATGGCAAAAATGAATATTGTTGTGGATGCTGATATAAGTAAAATTGGGCTGCTTTGGAGTACATGTGATCTTTTCAAAATGAGCAAGTCCAGTTCCATAAATACTGTCACTGTTTTCCCTTCCTCATGATAGCTTAGGCTTATTCAGGAATGTACTTTATCACAAAGGTGGGAATGCCACCTCTAAACTGGTTAAGATTGTCTTATACTTAGAGTTCAATACTTTGTCATGTGAATATGTTTGACCACTGGGAAAATTTGTCTTCATTGTCAGAACTAAGAAAGACACATCTGTTTCAATTTCTGATCACTAGCCATTACAGGCAATTGTTAAAGATAAGCAAGCACCTACATACATTGTGCTTGAGGACACAAATTTAGTTAGAAGCCTCTAGATTAAAAGACACACCCTTTTATTACTACTTTTTTTATTTCAATGTGGCTTATGTATAATGTCAAGTGAAGAATACTTAACACTTCCCAAAAATTCTAGAGAACTGACCATAAAATTAAGAAGAAAAATGATTGACATATTCAAGTAAAAACTGTTTAAATATCAAAAGTAAAAATTATTCTCTCTTAAAGCTAATGTAACTTCTCAATATGGTTGAGGGGGTAAAACTGACTAAATGTTACAAATCCCAGCTTGTTAAGGTTAAGATGATAAAAAGAAAGAACCAAAGAGTCAGAGTGGCAAGAGTTGAGCATGGCCATCTGTGAGGGGCCTTCCTCTACCTTTTTCCCCAGGTTACTCTTGAGGAGTGAGAGACAAGAGATTTACATAGAAATATAGAGGGGAGAGTAACAGATAGAAACACAGGATAGCCTCGGGGGCGGGAGAGGGGGCCTGGATCCTTATCCACCAGCCTCTTCTGTCTCTGCTAAACGGATTTTTAAAGGAACGACAAGGGGTGGAGCAAAAGATCTCCCCCTAGCACAGCCAAGTGCAGACCTGTCCAAATATCTCCTAACCACACACATGGTCAGTCCATCCCTTTATGCAGCCCTGCTGAGTAAAGCAAGCTCAGATCTTACTAGGAAACCTCTGTTGGCTCACACAGATCCTTCCTCTTAATTTTTTAAAGAGCCCTTCAGGCCCCTCAGACAGATTGGTTCTGTCTTAGGTCACCCTCCATGGTTATTCTTCCATCATGGAGACATGCTTTCAATCAAGCATACTATGGCTAAGGTTGGAAGCTATCAAGAAGAAAGTTCCCCTTCTCTTACCACCAGTCGCTGGCAGGAGTGGATGCAGAGCTTAACTCAACTCTGAATCAGGAGGTTGCAAATAGTTTGAACAACCCAGCAATCCCTAGGCTACCAGAACCACCAGTAAAGTAGTAGAGGATGACCAAGATGGAATCTTTTCTTTTGAAAGAGTCTTAAGATGTCTATAATGGCCTTAGCTGTGGCAAGTCCTTTTGAAAATTAATAAACTCTTGATGCCAACCACATCAAATACATTGCATCAAACTGGAAGATTCCCTTAGGTTCACCAAACTCTGTTTCATTAATATCAACATAATTCTAGTATGAATATCACTATACATATTTATAACTAGCATGACTGTTTACATTCTTACATTCTATAGGACTACTTTATAAACCTTAGCAAACATCTAGAAGAAATCTCTTTACTGAACTATTATCACTATACATATTTGCTTTTTACAAACTTACATTAAGCACTTAGACTTACATTGAACATTTACACTCTTCACAAACTCACATTCAACATATACTTATTTATACTTCTTAACTATTTTAGCTAGAAGAGATTTCTTAGAAGAACTATTTACCAAATTTATATTCAAGAGGAACACTATAGAACTATTTTGTAGGCATCTAGAAAGAATCTCTTAACAGAACTAACATATTCAAAAGCAAACTCTATTAGCAAACAACTAGAAGAGGTTTCTTAACTGAACTATTAACAAGACAGAAAGTACACAAATTATTTCTGATGTTCAGAGTCTATAGTCAGCTTTGATATCATTCTGAAAGTTTCCTTGAGAGTTTGAAGTCAGAGCCTAGTTCATCTAAGCTTGACTGAGAGTAAAAATCCCTCTTCTTAATTTTTTAAAGCTGCTTTTTAAGATTACCACAGTTCTTTGAATAATGCCAATGTTTCCCTCTTGTATCTTAAGCACACTCAATCTATATTACTATATATTCTATATATTCTATATTCTACTTTACTCTATATTTCTTCCTACACTATATTCCTATATTCTACTTTATATTTTTTATTAACTTTTATGAATAGAAATTAAGAGAGAGAGAAAGAAACCTAGAGAGATACATGCTGCAACCTTACTTTTCAACTTCAGCATTCCACCACCTAACTTGACTGCTGAGAATAAAATACTGTTGCCTTTATCAATTCTTTATTGGCATGCCTTACACCCATGAGGCCCCCTGACATCCCTTTTGCCAAATCTCTGGGTCCCTGTTCAGGTGCCATTTGTGGGAGGCCTACCCACACCTTTTTCCACAGGTTACTCTTGAGGAGTGAGGGATAAGAGATTTACATAGAAATATATAGGCCGGGTGGTGGTGGTGCACGCCTTTAATCCCAGCACTCGGGAGGCAGAGACAGGCGGATCTCTGTGAGTTCGAGGCCAGCCTGGGCTACCAAGTGAGTTCCAGGAAAGGCGCAAAGCTACACAGAGAAACCCTGTCTCGAAAAACCAAAAAAAAAAAAAAAGAAAGAAAAGAAAAGAAAGAAAAGGAAAAAGAAATATAGAGGAGAGAGAGACAGATAGGAACACAGAATAGCCTTGGGAAGGCCTGGATTCTGATCCACTGGCCCCTTCTGTCTTTTCTAAAGAGCTTTTTAAAGGAATGCCAAGGGGTGGAGTAAAATACTTCCCCATAGTACAGCCAAGTGCAAACCCTTCCAAATACCTGGTACCCATGTACATGATGAATCCATCCCTTTATGCAGGCCTGGTGGGTAAAGCAAGCTAAGATCTCACTAGGAAAACTCTGTGGGCTCCCACAGCCATTAGAGCTTTCCTTAAAAATACATTTCTTTCATGCTAATGGAAACATTGAAAACTAATCAATCCCTGCACATGGGAGTGGAGACAAGATCATTCTCAGTTATATAGTGAGTTCAAGGCTAGCCTGAGCTACAAGAGACCTTGTCTCAAAAAACAAGAATATAAAATAAATAAGCAGACATTGTGCTATCTAGGTTTACATATTCCATTGTAAAAGCTTTCCTTCCTGAATCATATCAAAGGAAAAATGTAAGAGAAACATATTTACATGCATATACCTTAAGTATACCAATACTATACTTTTCACTTGAAGTAACTTATCTTCCCTTTTCAAAATTAAGAAGATTTATAGGAAAAATGCCAAATTAATACTCCACCTTCATCACTTTAGTAATGAAAAGGCACTACCTCTATGATCTGGCCAAAAACCAAAAATCAAAAAACAACAAAAAAGCAAATAAACAACCATGAAAGTAACTAGAATATTTTGACAAATGGGGCTCAAGAGAATACAGAAAGGTAAACTAAAAAGAAAAGACTCAAAATTTCTTAGAATGTAGCCCTGAGAAAAGAGGAACTTTAAAATTATTTAGGGCTATAGTAGATTCTTGTTAAGGTTTGCCCATGACTTTATATACTCAGGCAGCATTGCCTTTGTCCAAAATACATCATCTTCATCCTATAGAGAATTATGAATTCTGTAATAATGACATTTGGATTTTCCTATCAGCATTTTAATGACCATCTTTCATTTCCTGTGGCATCCATGGTTTTTGAAAAGTAACTAGCATGGCTCCACTCTGTGATTACATCTCTTTTCTTAAGCTAAACCTCCCAGCCCAGCTTCATCCACATTAATATGTCTATTGGTAGCATCCTTGTTCAACTCATGTTTAGGCAATC
This sequence comes from Peromyscus attwateri, assembly GCA_902168425.1. Taxonomy (NCBI): domain Eukaryota; kingdom Metazoa; phylum Chordata; class Mammalia; order Rodentia; family Cricetidae; genus Peromyscus; species Peromyscus attwateri. The sequence goes on along the minus strand of CABHPP010128573.1, from coordinate 34,611 downwards.
ATGTTGGTGAGACTTTATTTTATAGCTTCTGAAATAACTAGGAGAGAGACACAATTTCACAGCAAAGTGCTTGATCTTTCTGCCTCCTCTTCAGCAATGTTCCCTGAGGTTTAGGTGTGGAAGTGTTTTGTAGATGTTCCCATTGGGAATGAACTACAATGCATTTTGATTGGTTGCAGTTTTCAGTAATGAACTCTGTCTGTTGCAAGTACAAGTTTCCCTGATATAGCATGAGGACTACACTTATATGTGAATATAAGGACAATAATTTAGAATGCAGTTAGGGATTGTGCTGGTTTAGTTAAAGATTCTCCTCCAAGGTACATAACTGTATAAGTCTTTGGTAGGTGGCTAGGTTTCCAGTACCAGGCATGGTTTCCACATTCTTGAGTGGAACTTAAGTTCAAATAGAGAACTGTTGGTTACCACCAAGGTATGCATGCAACTAGTGTACTTTTAGTTTTATCATGCCATGTAGACCGTTGCTGTGGTTCATAAGCATCATAGCTTAGTAGGAATGTTAGTTGTTTCCTTTCTTTGGAAGCTTACATATTGTCTTCTGCTACCATGAAAATTAGTCCTCAAGAACAAGGCTTGCCAATGAGTTTCAACTCAGCAGCCTACAGGACCTGAGTAATATTTCATTATATGTGGTAGGGGCAGAACCCACATTTATTTACCTCATGGACTCTTGAAGAGTGAGGGATAAGAGATTTATATAGAAATATAGAGGAGAAAGAAAGAAACACAGGATAGCCTCGGGAAGACCTGGGTCAAAATCCACCATCCCTTTCTATCTCTGCTAAAGGACTTTTAAAGGAATGCCAAGGGATGGAGCAAAAGACATCCCCCAAGCACAGCCAAGTGAAGACTATCCCAGTTACCTGGTGACTAAGCACATTCTTAAGTCATTCTCCCTGATTATTACTTCCATTAGGTTGGAAGCCATCAGGAGAAAGTTGCCCATCTCTGACTCTCAGTCTCTGGCAGTAGGGGTTACTGAACTTAACTCAGCTCTGGCCCACGTTCCTATTGAACTTACAATCATTCACAGCAATCTCCATAGCTGCCATACTTCCCAGTATAGGAGTCGAGGATGATAAAGATGGCATTTCTTTTTTGAAATGGGTCTTAAGATGTCTATAACAGCCTTAGCTATGCCAAGCCCTTTCTAAATCAATAAACTTTTGATGCAAACCACATCAGATAATTTACATCAAGCTTAGATATTCCCTTAGCTTTTCCCAAGCTCTGGTTCATTAACATAAACATAATTCTAGTGTGAACATTACTATACATATTTACAACTATTATGACTATTTACTATATGTATTCATACCTAGCATGGCCATTTACTATATATATTTACACTGCTTACAAACATTCATCATTATACATATTTACATTTCACAAACTTACATTAAACATTTAGTCTTACATTCAACATTTACACTTTTCACAAACTCACATTCAACATATTACCTATTTATACTTCTTGCAAGTTTATATTCAAAAGCAAACTATATACCTATTTTATAAACTTATATTCATAAGGAAACTCTATTTTACATACTTTAGCACATATCCAGAAGAGATTTCTTAGAACAACTATTTACCAAACATATTCAAGAGGAAACTATTAGCAATCATCTAGAAAGAATCTTTTAACAGAACTAACTTACACTAGCAAGCATCACTTAGTAGACCTTAGCAAACATGCATAAGAGATTTCTTAACACCTAAAAGAGATTTCTTAACTAACATCTAGAAAAGATTTCTTAGCTACACTATTCGCAAGACAAGGAGTACACAAATCATTTCTAACATCCAAAGTTTATAGTCAGCTTTGATATCCTTCTGTGAGTTCTCCTCACAGTCAAAAACAAGAGCCATACCCTCAAAGTCACTTTTTCTTCTGAGCTCTCTCAGTCATTCCAGAACTAGCAGAGATGCCTCAGTGGCAGATGGTTTCTAACTAGGGGCTGTCCCTTTACCGAGACTAATTATAGCTCCCCTGTGCTACGATTCAGAAAAATGTTTCTGTTACAGCAGAACTCTACCAAAAAACCTCCCCTCAGGATGAGAGTGAAATTACCGTATTGAGCTGCTATAAAGCTCTCAGCAAAAAATTCCTTGTGCAGCTATTAGGCACTGTCTCAAACCTGCATTGATTTGTCACTAGTCAGACAAAAGCAGTATGGCTCTGAGTTCCATTTCTTTTCAGATTTTCATTGGAGCTGATATTCCTCTGTTCCATAGTAATCACCAAACTCTCAGACAATTTTCCCCTTCTTCAATTTTTAAAGCTGTATTTACCATTAATTTTTTTAACAATGCTAAAGTTTCTGATAGATTTTTATTAGTCCAATATATCTAGCAAGATTATTTGTTCACCAAAATTGCTACTGTTCAAAGAGTCAAGAACATGGATGTTGTTTCATGAAACACATACTTCATTAGCTTACTCTGAGGAAGAACATTTAGATGACTTAGTATTTTCACTTCATTTATTAGCTTCTCATCCCCTGATGTTATTTTTATTAGCAGCTCTGATACACTCTGACTATGAGTTATTTAACTCAGACTGTAGTTGTAAGTTTTCAACGTTTAGTACTTAGTGCATTTTTCCTGTTCTCACAAACATGAGTGCATTTACTAAGCAAGCTTTCTATTTTATCATTGGTTTCTTGTAGGGAACTGTCAAGTGAAGTGACTCTATTTTATAATATCCTAGATTTTTCTGGAGTTTGATTCCCATCTTCTATGTAGTCACTCCTTTCTGAATACATGCTTCTTTGTTCCATCAGATTTGTAACAGAATCACTCACTGCAGAACTTCTGATTATCCTCATTTGTCCTCTATAGTATCTTATAATGCAACCCAAGTTTTTTCTTTTTACTTGCCTATAAATTTTTCCCATGCCTAAAGACATTTCCCACTGTAAGAAACATTTTACTTTGCTTTAAGGGTTTTAAAGGGGCTGGTTGATAAACAGTATTTGTATTTTAAATACCTCCTAAGAGGCAAGCTTTTGATCCCCTGTTCCTTGTTTTCTGGCAGGTAAAGCTAAACTTTCTAGTAGTGCTTTGAAAAAAAGAATCTTCACTTTCACCTGAAACAAGATTTTTTGGGGGCCATACTACCATTTTTATCTGAAAAAATACATTTCCCATAGTGCCTTTCTCTATATCATACTGCTGTTATGAAAGACGTTATAGACTACTTTTGCCACAATTCCTTTTGAGTCTGTGAGTCAAGCTTTTTGCTTTTTCACTACAGGAGATCAGGAAATGTCTGCTCTCCCTGAGCTGGCATTGATAGGTGTTTTTCTTTCCTGACACTGTGCCCAGAGCTGAATTGTACCTGCCCACTTATGTGTGTATTCAGGTAGGTTCTTTTGTGCCCAAAGCAATCTTCCCTTGGAGCTTGCTCTTCCACCTTCACCTGGTTAGTGAAAGAATGAAAGTACTTAAGATAAAGCTTTTTTACAGCCCTTTCGGAGAGATTCTCTCCCAGACAGATTTTTGTCTTGTCCTAGCTTGTCTCCTCCCCAGACACAGAGTCCCTGATGCCACAGAAGCCACAGGGAAGGCTCAGCTTTACTGCTTCCTTCATACCAGCAGCTTCCCCACCATGGAGAAATCTGCCTTGCTCGGCTCTCTGCAGTTCTCTGCCTGCACTTTCCTGGGCATCTATAGCTAGGTTCTAGCTGCATGGGGGATTTCTGGCTGCTGTTTTTCTAATATTAGCTTGAAAGAGACAGGGCTAGCAGAGAGGATCTGTCTAGTTCCAAGATGCCTCTTTGTTTTTGTTAGAGTGAACCACAGGTGATTTCCTGTTAAATTTTTGTCCTTACAGAAAGAGAACATGAGAAAGTTTTGAAAGACTTATAGTTTTTTAGAGAGATTAAGTTTTTCCCAAGAAAACTTTCAATTTTTGAGAGAGAAAAACCAGCAAGTTTCCCCAAAACTTCTGTTCTCTAAACTTGGGCTTTATGGCCAAGAGGAAACTAATTCTGTTATTATAGTGTTTCCATACAGTGGCAGCATCTACAGAGGGAAAAGTTTTATTTCAGCTGCATTCGCCTCAGGGAATTCTTTCCTCTGCCACTTGAAATTTAAAGCTTCCCACAGGAATCTTTTTCTTTCCATTTCTCCTCTTATTTTTCCCAGTTTGCATTCATAGACCCATAGTTAGAAAATTAAGGGCATAGTTCCTCCATTTTATTGCTTATTTTATTCTAATATTTCTTCCCAATATTCCTACTCTACTCTAAATATTTTCTATACTATATTACTATACTACCTTCCATTTTTTCCTTAATTTTCATAGATAGAATTTTAATAGAGAGAGAAAAAAAGAAAGAAACCTAGATAGAGAGAAATATACACTGTAGCCATACTTTCAAACTTTGGCATTTCACCACCTAACCTTCACCTGAGAATAAAATACCAATGCCTTCATTTTTCAATTCCTATTTGCCATGCCTCATATCTGTACCCCCCTCTTCTTTCACCAAGTCCCTGGGTCCCTGTTTAGTGGCCCCATCTGTAGGAAGCCAGTACCTACATTTATTTACCCCATGGACTCTTGAAGAGTGAGGGATAAGAGATTTATGTAGAAATATAGAGGAGAGAGACAGTTGGAAACACAGGGTAGCCTCAGGAGAGCCTGGGTCAAAACCCACCAGCCCCTTCTGTTTCTACTAAAAGGCTTATAAAGAAATGTCAAGGGGTAGAGCAAAAGATCTCCCCTCAGCACAGCCAAGTGCAGACCATCCCAGACACCTTGTGACCGTGCATGTGGTCAAGCCATCCCCTAATGCAGCCCTGCTATGTAAAGCAAGCTCAGATCTCACTAGAAAACCTTTGTGGGTTCCTACAATTATCTTTGAACTTTGAGTAATTTAATTTAATTGCTTCAGCATCTTGAGTGTGTGTGTGTGTGTGTGTGTGTGTGTGTGTGTTTCTCTACCCTGATTGAGTTTCTGTAAGATACTTAAACCTTCAAAAATCGTGCCTTTCACCAACCTGAGAAATTTGGGGCAATAACTTTAACAAATATTTCACTTTTCTTTTATTTCTAGCTTTCTGATAAGATGAAAGTAGGCATCAAAGTCCCATTTGTTTTAGTTTTTTTTTTTTAACTCTGTGTTTACAAACAGTAATTTTATTAAACTGTTTTCAAGGTCACCACTTTTTTTTTAACCTGTCTTCTTCATTCCGCAATTGTTTCTCTTTCAGCTTTTTTTTTATCTTTAGGGATTCTATCTATAATTTATACTTAATTATTTCTATTTGTCTTTCATTCCAAATACATTTTTCACCACTTATGAAACAGTTTTAATATCTGCATCATCTTCAATTGTTCTTTACTTTCATGACTGACTCTCATTTTTATAATTCTTCATATATCAACTTATCTCTTGTTCTTCCCTAAACACTCAGTAGACCTAGTTTGCCTAAATCTCTGTTCTTTGATTCCTGAAGCCAAAGATACGTGGTTTTCCCTCAGAATTTTAGTGCACACCACAGCTGTGTCCAAATGGTCCCCATGCTGAGTGTAATAAATAGGGACTCTCATCCATCATTTCCATTTTATCCATTAAAGGTACAGTCTGTTCTGGAAAGGACTTAACTGACAATGGCAAGAGATCTAACAACTATTCACATTGTTGACTTGTGTAAGTTGAACAAGAAACATGGATGTCACTAATGGAAATTATAGAAATGTTTAAAATTATCCACAAGGAATATCTCTCTCATGTAATTTTTAATGTGAAATCTGTAGCATAAATAGGATAATCAAAGGCCAAAGAGGTGATTTTAAGATTGAGACCTAAATTCAGTTCCCAGCAACACCTCAGGTGGCTCACAACCTGAGTTGTAATGTAAGTGCATCTACAGGGGATATGATGCCTACTTCTGGTCTCTATTCATTTGCACATGTTCATACACAGAGATACACACAAATGATTGAAAAATAAACAATAAATATTTTTTAAAATATGCTAAATGGGCTCTGAGTATTATTAAAAAGAAACAGAGCACATGAAGTTAAGAAGGGAAAGTCTGGGGCATGTGAAACCCAGGGGGAATGGAGATGAATTAAATCTAAACACAGTTTATGCATGTATGAATATTAAAGTATTTTATTTAAAAATAATAATATCATCAATATAAGAGAAAATGTCCCATTTAAATATATTGTTTCATAAGTTCTTGTTTAGAAAAATCTCAAACCACAGTTAAAGCATATTGAAAACATGAGTAGAGACTCCAAGAGAAAGAAATAAAATGATGATGTGAAAATAAAAATATCCTCATGTGGGAAGAGAATAGTGTTTCTATTTGTCATAGAGACAAAACAAGTGTCCACAAGGACAACTTTGTCAGTATATGGCATTAGATCTCATGAGGCTAAAACCAAACACTGAGAGGTTTGTGTCTACTTCCTCATTTTTAGTTTCCCAGACTTAAAAATCTTAAAACAATTACAGAAATTATTTGGTGACTAGGAAATTGTAAGAGCTTTTTTAAAAAGCTGTCCTGTCATGTCAGATCATAGTATCTACAGAGAATTAATTGCTTAAAATACCCTGCTAAGATACTAAAATGGGCATGTTTCTAGTACACTGTGATTTGTGGCTCCACACTACTGACTATATTGTTTTAAACATGGCTCCTGAATGATCAGATCTCAGAGGGTTGGGCAATTTTTACTAATGTGATTGCAATTATGAAATGGAAAAATGACCCCAGGAAATGAGGCTGGATATGCTCTAAGAATGGAAAGAAAAATAAATTACCAAGGATATATTTGTTGCTGTAGTATCAGGGAGCTTGTGTCTAATATAAGTTGAGATATAGAATGTGTGCTCAATCCAAAAAAAAAAAGTAAAATAATCTCATTTTATAAGGGAAAAAAAGGTGCTAAAGACAGGAAACACAGGCTTTTACACTAAAGTTCCACTGGCAGGACACTGCATTTAAAGTCCTATATTTGTTTTATAGTTTCTATGTGAGGTACACACTATTCTCAAGGGAATACAAAATGCAAAGCCTGTAAGATAATTTTACATGAATTCTGGTTATTTGGTTTAATGCACCTCCAAAACTGCGGGGAAAACAGAGAAGCAAAATCATTCCATAGCCATCTTTATTTTGTGAGAAATCTTAGAAAAGGGAAAAGGAGCATGAAACCTGGAAAGAAGCCAGATAGCCCCACACACAAGTAGAAAAAAAATAGGTTTGGCACCAAATTTCTGAATATGTAGATGGATGGCTGAAGGGATGGATTCTGGCTGCTTTGGAAGGGGAACAGCCACCATATATCTATTAGCAACAGGTCACCCTCCATTCAGGTTTTTCTCTGAAAGAATTACAGGACTTGACTTGTATACAACCCTGAGGCATAAAGGTCATGGACCTTAGTGAATCAATGGGCAATCAGGTAGCTCTCTCCTTAGAATAGAGAAATGTATGTTAAAGTCAAGTATAGTATCAGATTAGCAGGCAGCAGGATTATTATCCACAAAAATAATATCAATAGGTATTAAAGTCAAATTGCTTCCCCTGAAGTGGTATGCTGACTCCTATCTAGCAGCACATGTAAAGTCATCACAATATGTCTGTAACATGTTATTGAGTTAATGTGAGATCACTATCATGGAACATAATACAATATGGCAGGTGGTCTCATGAAAAAAGGAAGCTACAGTGTGTGGACAGACACAGGAGGACTACATGTACAACAGAGGCAGAGATGAATAGCTATGACTCCAGACTAAGAAAAGCCTAGAAGCCTACAACCACTAATATAATCAGGCAGAAGGGATTCTTCCCTGTGTATCTCAGAGGGAACATGGACCTAATATATCACTTCATCCTTCCAGTGTGGTGATATATTGTATAACCTAATAAAATTTTCTTGAAGATCAGAGAACAGAACAAGCCACTAGATTAAACATAGATGCCAGGCAGTGGTGGCACACACCTTTAATTCTAGCACTTGGGAGATAGAGATTCATCTGGATCTCTGTGAGTTCAAAGCCACCCTGGACTACATGAGATTGATTCAGTCTAGGAGAGAAACAGAACCAGGCAGTGGTGGCACACACCTGTAATCCCAGTACTTGGGAGTCACACCTTTAATCCCAGTACTTGAGATCTCACACGTTTAGTCCCAGTATTTGGGAAGCACACATGCCATTAATGCCAGCACTAGGAAGTGATGGCTGGGTGGAGAAAGATATTTAAGGCGTGAGGAGACAGGAACTAAAGGCTTTTTTAGCTGGACCCCTTTCAGGGGAGGACTCAGAGACATTCCATCAGAGTATTCATTGAGTTGGCAAGGTAAGACGTGGCATTGGCTTGTTTCTTTATCTCTCTGATCTTTCAGCATTTACCCCAATATCAGGCTCCCAGGTTTTTACTATAAAACCTTTTAGAATTCCTGCTACATTCCAGTCTCCAGAAGAGTAGTTAGAGAAGCCGCAGAGATCTATCTAACCCCACAGCACATCCCAGGAACCTGCTGCTGTCTCTGTCGATTGCATATTGGGAAAGGACTTGGACAAACTCCAGGCCTGCTGCCAAAGGAGTGGGAACAAAAATCTTAAGAACATAGATGTTCTCGGTCTAAAACCATCATTTGTAACTAGTTTAATGTGATGTACAACCAATGTACTGGCAGAATTTATGCTTTCAGTTTTAGTTACTTAGAAACTCAAGAAAATCATTGCTAGTCTTAATAAGTTGTAGACCATTCTCTTTAATAAGTCCAGTGAGAATAGAAAGCTCAGGGAGATTCATTAAAAGCTCTGAACAATGAGACCTAGTTTAGAGTTTGGTGGTTGGAGCAAAGCCAGAGTACGAGTCTGAAGTAAGTAACAGAGGCCAGGGCAGAGCTGCATGTAAAGTGTTGACTAGAAGCAGGCACTGCACTGTCTGCACATCAAAGTCACGTCTTTTTCCTGGACCTTGGAGGCTATGTACCACGCTCACATATTTCTGTTTCCAAGGAGCATCTGCTATGGGAGAAAACTTTATTTTGTGTGAAGAATAAAAGTACAGCACAGCTGCTAGTATAAATATTATCTTCAGGGAACCCTGGGACCTCTCCTCCTCACCTAGAATAAAATGTTACCCTCACTTCCTGCCAAGGGCCAGCTGTAATAGAGCGTTCATTGATTGCTCCAGGACAAACTTGATACAGTAGCTCACAATTCACCTTGCTTTGGCAGGTGGTCACATACTTATCTGCTGTTTTAAGTCTTTAGTGTGGTTTACTTTGGTTAAAAGCAAGACCAAATAGTTGAATGTGATAAAAGCCTGGGAAACTTAACTCCATTTTCTTGAAATGCAACAATCAAGTTTTTTATTACACCTAAGAAATCACAGGTTACTGTGTGCTGCGCTGTGTGAGCTGTGTGTGCTGTGGGTGCTGAGTTTACTGGGCTGTGTGTG
>CABHPP010128573.1:0-25133 GCA_902168425.1 Peromyscus attwateri | reverse complement strand
TGTGCTCTGTGAGCTGTATGTGCTGTGGGTGCTGAGTTTACTGGGCTGTGCATGCTGTGCTCTGTGAGCTGTGGGAGCGGTGTGTGTGGTGTATGCTGTGGGTGCTGCACTGTGGGAGCTGTGGGAGCTGTGTGTGCTCTGCTATGTTGAATGTACTGTGCTGCAGCTATGTAACAAATACTTCCTATTACCTGTTAAGTGATCTGACTGAAAGCAAACTACGTCACCCGAATTTAGGAATGGTGAGAGAACATTCAAAAGGAAAAAGGGTTGGTGCAGCCCATCCAGGCACCAGACAGCACTGCCACAGGCTTCAACCTCCTGCACCATCACACAGCCCTGCCGCAGGCTGCATCATCTCTTAACGGGCATGTTTGTTTGTTTGTTTATCTTAAGAGAATATCACCAGTCTATGATTGATCATATCACAACGACTATTTCAGTTGACACCAACAACCTCAGGAAATCAGGGCAACTCAGTTATACAACCACACAAACAAGGCAAAAGTGAATATTAGTGAACTGGCTTACAATTACACATGTAAAATACGACAGAAGTGGGGCTAAAATGACTCTGGCTCCTATTCCACAGCCTCTCCTACTTCAGAATACAGGCACCGCGTAGACTGAATTTCCCCGTAACATCTACAGAGATGGAAGCTAAGAAAAGGAAATTTTTACAATATATGCTATTTCAGGAAGGATCGTCTTTTGATATCCAATATATGTGTCAAATGAACAACTTTTTTTTTCAAAGCCACTTTCATCATTACCTGGCAAAAGGAGAGTCTCAGAGAAGAAAACTTTCTCAGAAAGATGTTGCAAGTAACAAAAACAAATGTAGTTGCTTCTCTCTTGGGAAAGAACTAATCAGAGCCAATTGCCTCCACTGAAATCCCCTAATTCTGAGGTTGCAGATATCCTAGGCTCCCATATTGATTTAAGTGCAAATACAAACTGATATTTTCAAATAGCTATATGAAATAGCAAAGTCTTTCATTCTTGGATTTGGAATAGAAATTTCTTGTAAAAACTTACAGCATTCTATAACTTCAAGCAAGTAATACTAAGTTTCAAATATAACTAAGTTATGTGTGTATATTACACCTTAATCCTGATGACCAGTCTATAAAATATTGCCACTCCCATCACCGCCACCACTGAGGGATGTGTATATATTTTATATTTTGTTCATCCCTTCATCTTTTAGTGGATGATTTCTACTTTCTGGCTATTGTGAATAATGCTGATATTAACGCTGCTGTATGAGTATTTGTTTAAAACCTTGTCTTTAATTCTTTTTGTTAAATGGGTAGAAGTAAGATCACTGAATCTTGTGAAACTCTGAAACGTCTTAACACAGTGGCTGTGCTATTTTACATGTCCCACTAGCAGTGCATGGTGTTTCTAGCTCCCCACACCTTCAGTGTGTGTGTGTGTGTGTGTGTGTGTGTGTGTGTGTGTGTGTGTATGATTGTGATGATTTGTGTTGATTGTCATTTTCACAGAATCTGGAATCATCTAGGACACAGGCTGCCAGGTACATCTTTGAATGATGATTTAGACAAGTATAAAGAGTGATTATCTTGATTAGCGTAATTGAAGAAGGAAGACCCATCCAAATAGAGGGCAACGTCTTTGCCCAGGCTTGGGTCCTGGGTAAAGAGAATAAAATAGAGAAAGCTAGCTAAGCAGGAACATTCATCTCTCTCTGTTTCCTGCAGATACAACATGATCAGCTGCCTTAAGCTCCTGCTGACAATGCTTTCCCTGCCGTGATGGACTTAACCTGAATCTCTAAGTCAAAATAAACCCTTCCATTCTTAAGTTACTTTTGTCAGCATCCCACAGCAATAGGAAAAGTAACTGATATGGTTTTCATAATAGATGGGAACAGCTAAGCCGCTACGGCCTTTCATGATTTTGGTTTTTTTTTTTTTTTTTTTTTTTTTTTTTTTTTTTTTTTTTCTTTTTTTTTTTTTTTTTTTTTGTGTGTGTGTGTGTATGTGTGTGTGTGTGTATGTGTGTGTGTTTGTTTGTTTGCTTGCTTTGGGGGGGTTGGTTTTGTTTGCTTTTGAGATGAGATGTTAGTATGTAACTTAGGCCAACTTCAAACTCTCTAAATATCCCAGCATGGCCTCAACTCACAAATCTCCTGCCTAGCCTCCTGAGTGTTGGATCACAAGTATGCCATCACATCCACATCATTGCCAACCGTTAACTGGGCTATTTCACATTTTAGTATTAAATTGCAAATTTCCTTATATATTCCTTTGGATCAAACATCTGTTGCATGTTGGCAGTGCCAGAATAGGCAGATTCGCCTATCATGATTCCATTAATATACCAGTCAAAAATTGCATACTGAAACAGAAATGTCCATGTGATGAAGGGCTTTTATACTGGCTTTCTGAAACTACTAGGCTAGTGTTTCACTAAGTATTATCAGCAGGAGGGGGGCTGCAGCTCCTGTCTAGCCTTTTATGCAGATTCCACATCCATGCTTGTGTGAGTTTTCATTTTTTTAAGATTTGTTTCTTTAAGGGCCATTCTCAAGCCCCAGAAATAATTTCCAGTAGTGAGGTGAGAAGCTGCCATTTGGTGATTAATGAAGAGCTCTGAAAGGGCAATTTTAGAAAATCACAGGGTGGTGGGAATTCTGCAAAATCTCCAGGCACAGATTGGACAGGAGAGAGTATAGAGGTGTGGTGATATATTGTGTACCCTAATAAAATTTGCCTGAAGATCAGAGAACAAAACAAGCCACTAGATTAAACATAGATGCCATGCAGTGGTGGCACACACCTTTAATCCTAGCATTCGGGAAGCAGAAATCCATCTGGATCTCTGTGAGTTCAAAGCCACCCTGGACTACATGAGATTGACTCACTCTAGGAGAGAAACAGAACCAGGCAGTGGTGGCACACACCTTCAATCCCAGTATTTGGGAAGCACACATGCCGTTAATCCCAGCACTAGGAAGGAAATGATGGCTGGGCAGAGAAAGGTATATAAGGCATGAAGAGACAGGAACTGAAGGCTTTTTTTAGGTTGAGGAATCCTAGAGGTAAGACGTGGCACTGGCTTGTTCTTTTGTCACTGATCTTTCAGCATTTACCCCAATATCTGGCTCTGGGTTTTTTGTTTGTAAGACCACTTAAGATTCGTGCAACATAGAGGGGCAGCTGCTTTGAGTGGATAAATGGTGCCTTTCCATTTCCTTATCACCGAGCATGACAAAGCAGCACTGCATTCCCATTCAGGTCAAGCAGCCTGGACAGCACAGATGACTGCTAAGAGAGGCAGCAGGGGGTGGGGGTGGGCAGGTTAGCAGCATGCACATTGGAGATTGATGTTGATCCTCTTTGCTGCCAAGTGAAATGCCAATAATGCTTGTGTAGCATTTTGTGAGGCAATGGGAGTATTGATTCCTGGGCGATAATAAAGAATGGAGCCACGCTCTTAGGTATAAAAATATTGGCAACTGTTACAAAGAATTGACTCAAGGGGCCTGAGTGCCAGCCTATCTTAATACAAATAATTCAGGCTTCAGAGAGGTTTCAGGGGCAGCCAAGCATGGCTTGCAGGCAAGGACTGTGCTATCAGTGTACCTGCAGCGTTACTAGTCTCACAGTATATTGGGCTGTTGGACTAACTAGGACTAGAGCAAATGTATTTCTGAGGTTTGTTGATAGTGAGAAAAGATGATTAACGATTAAAGAAAAGGAAAGAAAGGAAAAAAGAAGGATTATAAAATATCCACTGATGCGTTTTTAAAGTTCCAGATTTTGTCTTTTTTTTTTCTGTTGTTAAAGATGAAAGCAGAGGAACACTATACCTTAGATGTGTGTCTTCTGAGAACATTTTATGCTATAGATTATAGGTTTGACACCCAAACTAAAATGGAACTCTCACAAACATACACAACTATTATATTTAATGATATCACGTTCTTGATGATATACTGATATAACGCTGAAGAGTTGTTCAGAGAAGGGATACTGTATGAACACTTACATACATCAATCCCTAAGTAGAATAACTCTTTGAAGAAATAAAATAATCTGTGGTGGTATTGTGTTCTCCAAAATATTGTGTACCTTAATAAACTTATCTGGGGTCAGAGACAGAACAGCCACAATATTAAATAGAGGTTAGGCAGTGGTAGCACACGCCTTTAATCCTAGCATTCCAGAGACAGAAATCCCTCTGGATCTCTGTGAGTTCATGGTCACATTGGAAACGGCCAGGCGTGGTGACACACGCCTTTAATCCCAGAAAGCAAGCCTTTAATTCCTGAGAGAGGTGGTAGAAAGCAGAAAGGTATATAAGGCGTGAGGACCAGACACTAGAAGCATTTGGCCTGGTTAAGCATGTGGCTGGTTAAGCATTCAGGCTTCTAGCAGCAATTCAGCTGAGACCCATTCTGGATGAGGACTCAGAGGCCTCCAGTCTGAGGAAGCAAGACCAGCTGAGGATCCGGAGAGGTGAGATAGCTGTGGCTTGTTCTGGCTCTCTGATCTTCCAGTGTTCACCCCAATAACTGGCCTCAGGTTTGATTTTATTAATAAGAACCTGTTAAGATTCCTGCTACAATAATCCATCAATACTGGAGCACCTATCTATCTTTACAATTACCAAGAGGAAAAATAATTTGTCTCATATGAGCTCAGCCTGATCTAGGAAGCATCAAACTACTACTTGAAAATAATTGTTAAAATGTTATTGTTAAAATGCAGAAATAACTTCAGATTGATGTAATCTTATATATGTATGATGCCCAGATATATGCTGTAGCATGAGTCTCTAAATGGTCTTATTGATAAAAACAAACCTGGAGCCAGGTATTGGGGTGAATGCTGAAAGCTCAGAGAGACAGAACAGACACTAGATATAGAGGCCAGAAAATGGTGGCACACACACACCTAGCATTCCAAAGGCAGATATCCATCTGGATCTCTGTGAGTTCAAAGCTACACTGGAAACAGTCAGGCATGGTGACACATGCCTTTAATCCCAGGAAGTGATGGCAGGAAGCAGAAAGGTATATAAGGCATGAAGACCAGGAACTAGGCCTGGCTGAGCTTTTAGGCTTTTAGCAGCAGTTCAGCTGAGATCTATTAGGATGAGGACTCAGAGGCTTCCAATTTGAGGAAACAGGATCAGCTGAGAAAGTTGGCCAGGTGAGGTTAGCTGTGGCTTCTTTTGTTTCTCTGATCTTTCAGCATTCACCCCAATATCTGGCTCCATGTTCTTTTTATTAATAAGACCTTTTAAGATTCATGTTACAATATGTACTAATTTTATATTAACTGATGGCAAAGGAAGATGGCTTAGACATGGCCATCCTTTGTAGAGCAAGGATGCTTTAAGAATCAGAAAGGGTCTGGTGAGTAGTTCAACAATAGAACATTGCTAAGCATATGAAAGGGTCTATATTCAATGTTCAGAACTACATCAATTGATCAATGAATTAATTAATATAAAGATTTTATGCATCATAATTGATATTGTCCTTTATAATCTAAGATGTCATGAATGCACATTTTGGGTTTTTTTTTTTTTCTTTTTTTGCTCTGATGTGTTTGCCATCTTGCCCTTGATCATTACTAAGGACACTATACATATACTGTTAAACAAGAAAGAGAATGAAAGGCACTCAGGAAAACAATAGCCTTATAAGCTCAATATCAATCACAGTACAGAAGTACCAGAGCCTAATTCAGCTTCAGAGAACCCAAGCTAGCCCACAGTGGGCTCTTCAGAAAGTTAGATTGTCTCAAACCACATACAAAAAATGGTCAAATGCTTTCAAAAACATCTTTAGTGTTATCAAAGAAAGTCTGCTAATGGGATAGAGAGACTTTCTCACAGATAATACACAAAATATGTATTGTGTTCTTAATAGGTTGTTTGATTTAATACTGAAATTGTACTCATAAACATTGATATAAAAATTTAGACATAAGATCTTCATGGCTGTGCTATATATAGTAAAATATTAAAAGAAAACCATCAAAGTAATGTTAAGTGAAGCAGTGCTCAGCTTTTCTTTAAGAGTGAGGAGATGCTGCGCTGACAGAGACTGACACTGCAGGTTGCCCAAGGTCACCATTCCTCACAATCCTGCTTTTGCACCTGGTTCCAGATTGCATTAACCCAGCCACACTTCCTCCTCTGCACATGACTTGAGACAGGTGATCATCACTGTGCCCAGTCCCAGAGGAAGGACATGGTTGTGATAAGGTAACCAGAGTTATCCTTTGTATTAGTGAGAAATATTTTTTTTAAATCTTAGACCAATTTGATTAAAGAAGTTTTTTTCTTCTTAGAGTTGACTGCTATCTTAGTTAGGGTTTCTACTGATGTGAAGAGACACCATGACCACATACATAACTATTATAAAGAAAAACATTTAATTGGGTGGCTTACAGTTCAGAGGTTCAGTTCATTATCATCATGGTGGGATATGGCGGCTTGCAGGATGACATGGTGCTGGAAAATAGCTAAGAGTCCCATATTTTGATTTGTAGGCAACAAGAAGTGGTTTGAATTTCTGGGTGTGGCTTGAGCATATATGAGACCTCAAAGCCCACCTTCACAGTGACACACTTTCTGCAACAAGGACATACCTACTCCAACAAAGCCACACATCCCAATAGTGCCATTCACTATGAGCTTTTGGGAGCCAATTATGTTCAAACTACCACAATTGTGTTAAAAATAATAGACAACTTTAATGTATTACTTCAAAATCAAAAGCACAAAATAGTATGCCATCTGACTCCATCTCTGTTACTACATATTCTACAAACAGTTTTAACATGCTGATTATGGTACAGGATAGTGTAAACATTATACACAATCTTTAGTTCATGTCTCTGTTCTAAATTTACATGAAGGAGTACAGTAACCGAATAAAGAAGATAGAACAATATTTCTCCCTATGTAAACATTTTTAATCTAATTTTGATAAGCACCTCCAGACACCACTATTTAACTATCTACTATGAATCCAGTTGTTCAGTTTCCACATAGGAGGTCTTTGTCTTTCTCAACCCTCTTTCTTTTACTTTATGTAATATATTTGAGCTTTAGCTATGCTGCTCCAAACAACAGGGTTTACCAACACAGTAGGGCAACTAAAATTCACAAAAATGTATTATATTTTTAATGAAAAACTATAAGAGAGACATTTGAAGCTTTCCTAAATGAAGGAGATGGAAATACCAAGCATGGCAACTTAACTATTAAACACTGTATATGTTCATGAATTATCAGTGTGCCACATAAATACATAAAAATGCTGTCAATTATATGACTTTTATATATCATCTAGCACTTCCTCTGTGCTAATAAATCTGATAGAATGGGGAGACATTGCAGAAAAGCAATTTTTAAAATCTACACTTATATTAGTTAGCATAAATAATTTACCACTCCTATTTGCTTATCAGAGACCAATGACTTTCCACTTATATCTTATGGAAAAGAAAAACAAAATTCCAATGCTCTGCTCATTCTTTTCTATCAGCAGGCATCATGCAATTAGATCCCTACTGATTCATTTTTGTTTCAGCAGGTAGTAGATGAAAAATACACATTGTATACGATTAAAAACATTTTTCTGTTGTTATTTTGATATGGTAATGCAGCTGTGCTTTTTGTTAATTTATCTAAAAACATTATTGAGCATCTGTTTTGGCAACATGCTAGTTAGGCACAGAAAGATGATAAAAGTGAATGAAAAATGGTCCCTACACTGTGGGAGCTCAAAGTCTAAAGGACAAACAGACATGCAAACATTGAGGTTGCAATACCTTGCTGCAAAAATAAAGATGTGCAGAAAGGAAATAGTGACATGAAGTATTCATCACTCTCAATTATGGAGAAGAAAAGTATAAAGACATATTTGCATGAGATTTGGACCATAAATAATTTGTAAACCCAATGCACACATTAAAAAAGGTAATCCTCGCAGAGTTGTAAAACAAAGGAGTTATGATTTCACTGGGTAGTAAGCAGACATAATAGATGTTTGCCCACAGAATAAGTAACAAGCAATAGGAGAAGATGGGTATATATACATATGGAAATGTTTTCAGCCATAAAGAATAAAGGTATGCCTTTTGTAGGAATACAAGCCTAGATGATTATATTAAGTGAATTAAGAGAATCACAGAAGGACAACTGCCGGGTGATGTCTTTCTGTATGCTGTGAATATATGCTGTCCCCATTGGTTAATAAATAAGCTGCTTTGGCCTATGGCAAGGCAGCTTAGAGGCAGGCAGGAAAACCAAGAAGAGAGATAAAAAAGAGAAAGACAGAGTGAGGGAGACACCAGACTGCTATGCTAGGAGCAACATGTAATGGGATGCAGGTAAAGCCCCGGAACATGTGGAGATCCATAGATTAATAGGTATGGGTTGAGTTAAATGATATGAGCTAGCTAGCAAGAAGCCTGCCATAGATCATACAACTTGTAATTAATATTAAGCCTCTGAGTGATAATTTCTTAAGTGGCTGAGGAACCAACCACGGGGCCAGGAAGGACCAGAGAAACTTTCCAGCAACAGACAACTGTCCTATTTTCTCTCCTTTTTGGTTTCTAGATTTTATATAGACATATAATATCATATATATTTATACAAATGTAAGATAGTAAATTATAAATAAAACTGTCTAGAGGGACAAAGGTTACCAATGGGAGAGGGGAGAGTGAAAAAGAAGGAAAAATAGAGGGTTATAAGGGGAAGTATACTTAACATACATTCTACGTATATACAGACAGAAGCTTATCTTTTCAATTAAAAAATAATTTGAAGGAAGGTATTTTGTGTGGATAAATAAATGTGCTCACCAAAGCGATAAATTCATTAAGTTAAAATGCAATTGCCATGGGGAGGCTACCTCCATATGAGTTATTGGCCATGGACGTCTCTGATCTCCCATCAAACAATACAGACTATTATTTGCTATCACCTCTGCTGTAGGTTGCCCATCAGACCTAGATGATAGGACCTTAATAATGAAGACACTACATGCTTTGGCTGTAGGGCAGGGACAAATCAGGTTACAACAAAACTGGGAAGTTCCACCCTGCTATTTTTCTTTTATAGTGCCAGAAGGTGCTAAACAGGCTGCTGGAGGAAAATCATAAATAGTCTTACTTAGCTGTGGACTCTGAGTGCATCTTAACAACCTACTAGGCAACATATACTTGCTGGTGCATTAATGTTGTGCTGTTAGATTTAAGTCCTGTTCTACATAGGAAACTTATACCTGACACTAAATATAATCAGAAGCTTGTGGCTAGTGAGGTCCAAGACATGAGTATGGAAGCCATTACTACTATTTTCCCAAATGGACATGATATGCCTGTCGAGCTGCTTTCTAATATATCTGTATATACATATATATATATATATATGTATATATATATATATACATAGAGAGAGAGAGAGAGAGAGAGAGAGAGAGCCATAGTATTAAAGCTATAGACTTTAATTAGAGAAGCTTTTTTTATAGTCAGTACTGATTCTTGAAGAGATCACAGATGGCCAAAGAATGTGGAATGCTCAACTAGAAATTGTGTGTGTGTGTGTGTGTGTGTGTGTGTGTGTGTGTATCTGTGTGTGTGTGTGTATTTGTGAGAGAGAGAGAGAAAGAGAGAGTGAGAGAGAGAGAGAGAGAGAGAGAGAGAGAGAGAGAGAGCTTACTACACCACCACTATTCTAGGACCACTGAATATTGGATAAGGTAGAATGTGAGAGCTGGAAGATGGGGTGAAGTATTATGGAATCTTATCCTCAAAGCGTGACTAGGCCAGTGCTTTCTTGAAATGTCAGCAAGCACGATTGCCTACATAAGATATGACTAGCATAGGGACCATCAGCATTCACTCATGGGTGTGGGATCTTGAAGATTTATAGGCAGTTACTTGTTTCTGAAGAAGAGAGAAATATGTGTGTCCACTGGTAAACAGTCTATGATCCTACAAATTACTACTCATCCATGCTTCTATAAGTATTAACTTACTCACAAATTCACCAAACAAAACAAAAACATGAAGGTAGAGGGGATTGTTTAGAAAGAGGAAGAAAATCAGCAGGAGGTGGGGAGTACGTGAGAGAGTAGTGGAGGTGGATACGCTCAAATTTCACTATATATGTGGTGTGTATGGGGGAGTCAAATGTATATGACCAGAAGTACAGGTAGGGAAATTAAAGCCATATGTGGCTAGCAAGCAATGAATATGTAGGGACATTATTTGTAACAACAATGGAAAATCAAGATTAACATTCCTCCAATTTCAGAAACAAAGCATAAAATGATGTTTCTGAGAGAAATATTAAAAGGTGTTATCAACAATACTCACCAACTATTCAAATTGTACATAAACATGGCACAATAGTTATTAATCTTTAAAAGTTACCAATAGCCCAACATTTAAAATGATTAACTGACAAATCTGTCTGGGTGGAACAAGGGCCTTTGATATCAGAAATATTGCAAGCATTAGAACAGCTGATATAGGAGCAGCTAAATGTTCAAAACATTGAAGAACTGACCAGTCCTTTGAATTCTCCTAGAATTGTCATTAAAAAGAAATCTAGAAAATGAAGATTGGTAACAGAAATAAGACCTACTAATAAGATAACCCAGCCAATGGGCTCTTTATAGCAAGGTAATTCCCTTGACTTCTTTATTACCTAAAGGATAGTCTATTATAGTGGTTGATTTAAAAGACTGCTTTTTTAACCATAATGTTACAAGAACAGGATAGAGAAAATTTGGTCTTCATAGTGCTTACTTATAATAATTTCCAGCCTGTTAAAAAGTATCAGTGGAAAGCTCTTCCACAAGGATTGCTAAACAGCCCCATCTTGTGTCAATATTTTGTACAACAGTCATTGGAAATAATTCATAACCAGTTTCCTCAATCTATAATTTATCATTATATGGATGATATCTTACTAGCTGATTCAGACATGGATACCTTAGAAAAATGTTTGAAGAAGTAAAGAAAAATTTGCCTAGTTGGGGATTAAAATTTGCTCCTGAAAAAATACAAAGAAGAGAGTCTATTAATTACCTGGGATATAAGAGAGGTTTACCAAAAATTCAAGCATGGGAAGTACAAATTAGGAGAGGTCAATGATGAACTCCTAATGATTTTCAAAAGTTGCTGGGAGATATTAACCGGCTATGCCCCACAATTGAATTGCCAACTCAATAACTAAGTAATTTAATTTAAACCTCAAAGGTGATTAGGAATTAAATAGTCTAAGAAAATTATGAGCTGAAGCTTTGTCTTTTGTAGAAATGAAATTACAAGATGTATATGTGGATTACTTGAATCCAGAACTTGACTGTATCATGGTCATACTACCTTCTACACATTCTCCTACAGGAATCTATAGCAGGAATCTTAAAAGTTCTTATTAATAAAACAAACCCGGACCAGGTATTGGGGTGAACAATGGAAGATCAGAGAGGTATTGGGGTGAACAATGGAAGATCAGAGAGACAGAACAAGCTACAGCTAACCTCACCTGGCCAACTTCTCAGCTGATCTTGTTTCCTCAGACTGGAAGCCTCTGTGTCCTCATATCCGAATGACTCTTAGCTGAACTGTGCTGCTCAAAACCTAAAAGCTTAACCAGCCAAATGCTTAACCAGCCAAATGCTTCTAGTTTCTGGTCTTCATGCCTTATATATCTTTCTGGTTTTGCCATCACTCCCTGGGATTAAAGGCTCACTTCTTGGGATTAAAGGTGTGTGTCACTATGCCTGGCTGTTTCAAAGGTGGACTTGAACTCACAGAGATCCAGAGGGATTTCTACCTCTGGAATGCTAGGATTAAAGGTGTGGGTGCCACCATTTTCTAGCCTTTGTATCTAGTGGCTGTTCTGTCTCTGACCCCAGATAAGTTTATTAGGGTGTACAATATTTTGGAGAACACAATACTACCACAGGAATCCATCTGTAGAGAATCTTAGAATGGATATTTTTTATCCATTTATCACACAAAAAGAGAAAAAAAAATTCAACATGTAGAAAACGGTTTATGAATTGATCCTGGAAGAAAATTAACACTTAGTCAATTATCAGGAGTAGACCAAGCAGAAACTGTAGTATCTTCTACTAAAGCTTAAATTTTCTTATTCTGGACAGAAAATGAACATTGGCAAACAGCTTGAAATAATTTTTTGGGAGAGATTAGCAACAAATATTCCCAAAGCAAGAGACTCAGTTTATAAAGAGAACAAACTGGGTTCTTCCTCACACTGTATGAGGAACACCAGTTTCTGGAGCCCCTACATTCTATACTGATGAAAATAATTAAGAAAAGGCAGGTTATAAGTCAGGAAATTTAAGAAAAGTTGATGAGTGATGTCATTCTGTATGCTGTGAAAATGTGTTGCTCTGATTTGTTGATAAATAAAGCTGTTCAGCCAATGATGAGGCAGAATAAGGTTGGGCAGGACATTCTTACTAGAGAGAGAGTAAGGGGAAAGACAAAGCAGAGGAGAAACTGCTAGCCACTCCCAGGGAGAAGCAAGATGTAAATTACTGGTAAGCCACAAGCCACGTGGCAAAGTATAAATTTATAGAAATGGGTTAATTTAAGATGTAAGAGCTATCTAGTGAGAAGCCTGAACCATTAGGCCATACAGTTCATAATTAGTATAAGCTTCTGTATGTTTATTAGGGTCTGAGAAGCTGTGGACCAGGTGTGTCATAGGAAAATATTTAGCTACAAAAAGTGGTTCAAAGCCCATGTTATTGTGTTCAAAAATCAGAATTATATGCTGTTCTCATGGGATTATTAGATTTTCCAGAAACTCTTAATACAGTTAATGATTCTCAATATGCAGAAAGAGTAGTTTTATATATTAAAACTGCTGAACTTATTCCAGATGATTCACAATTATTTTTTATTTATTACAAGATATAATCAGAAATAGAAATTATCCCTTGTATTCAACACATATCAGACCCAATATGCATCTACCAGTGAAGAGGAAGATGAATAGGAATCTCACTTACACAACTTAAGTAAAACATAGCTCTCTGAACAGATTAAGATAGGTTTCCTCTGTATCCCAGAATCTAACTAATATTTATATGTATAATTCAGCTATTATTTGGCTTAAAAGGGCTTACTAGGAAATGTTATCATTTTTACTGTTTTCTACAGAGAAAATATTGTCCAGTTTCAAATAACCCTGGACTTTCGAATTATAACCTGTTTTTATGTTCAAAAAAAAGCTTAGTTGTATTAATAATGCTTAGCAAGCATACATCATATTCTCAACACACTTCATGAAATGTGTTTTCATTAATCAACAATAATCTGTGAGCTTGATGCATCCACTACTACATTTTACCAATATTAGACTGATGTTTGGAAACTAAGTAATCCTCTCAAGTTCGGGCCCCTTGTGAGCAGCAAAGCCAGAATCTAAATTCACAGTCTATAAATCAGAGCCCAAATACAACTGAGCAATGAAAAAAGAGACTGAACAGGCTACTCAAGATAAATATAAGTGGCAAATAATATGCACAGAGGATAGTTTGTACTGGTAAATAAGGAAGTACCAAATGAGTAACTCACCTGTAAAGTTAGAAACATTTAAATGTTCTGTAATACTGTCTCATACTCTATTAAATGAAAAAAGGAAGATGAAAACAGATAGATAGATAGATAGATAGATAGATAGATAGATAGATAGATAGATAGATAAAGCATGTTGCAGGTATACTACACAATCCTATAGGACATGCAGTTATAGAAAGTTCTAAATGCACTTAAAAGATAAGCTTTATGAACAGAAAGGAGTAATAAAGACCCCCCAGAGATAGATAGTACAATTCTTTATTAACTTTGAATTTTTTTAACTGCCAATGTGAGAGGAACAACAACTGTGGAGAGACAATGTATAGTAGAAAAAACTGCTGAATTAAATCACCCTGTGTACTTTAAAGAAGTATTGACCTCAGAATGGAAAATAGAATATGTGTTATGTTGGGGAAAAGGTTTTGCTTTTGTTTCCACAGGAGAAGAAAGGCTAGGGTCACCATCAAAATTGATAAAGACTAGATTCAAATAAGTGACCTCTTGATTAGAAGAGGAGATAGTTCATGCAACAACATAAACTAACTTATGAGACTAACAAATGACTTTCATTTGATCAGAAATTACTTACCACAAAGGGAAACTCTCCAAAGTTAGAGTTGGGGCAGGGTTTTGTTTTTGTTTTTCCAAGAGAATAAAAGCATCCAACTAAGGTGTCCGAATACCACTGAACAAATGAGACATCTGAAGAAAAAAGACGAATCATTCAGAGAAAATATTCCAGGAAAAAGAGTAAATTGGTGTAATAATATAGCACATTTCCAACAGGATAAAATTTCATGTCTTCCAAAATGTTTGTTTCTACTGTTCTGTACAGACATAAAATGCCAAATGGTCCTTTTGTAGGCTCAATTTGGAGTAGGATCATGGTTCTCTCCTTCTCTAAACCCAAGCATACTTGTTAATGGAAAATCCAAAATCTCTGTCTCATGTCAGAAGAGCCACCTAATGGGAGAGAAGAAAAACTAAAATTATGGGACTATTTTATTGCCATTAATCTCAAAATACTCTAGTTTTATAAATTGTTTTACTTTAACCTTTCCAAGATCTGCTGCATATGACATTTAAAATGTTTAAATTTTCTGCAGTGAACTGACCATTCCTAACAGTGACCTTTGATATATCCAAAAAGATGATGGGGCCCCAAAAGTAAGATTCCACCTGGATTATGGTAACACTACTAAGCTTAGTACTAAGCTTACAAATACCATCCAAAGATCAGTTTTGGACTACAAACTACTTGGGACAACTTCAAGGTATCTAACTGAGATGTTCTAGCCTCATAGACTACTCCAGTCAGGACTTGAAATAAGCTCTGCACTTTCCCATCACACAGAAACTAGAAAACTGCTAACTATCCCAGGACTTGACCAGTATCTTAAATTCCTCAGGATCCCCTAAAGTTGCTGTTGCCCCAAGACAACAGAAAGCAGTCTAGAAAACACAATGTCCACATTCCCAAGAGGTGAGGTGGGTGGTTTTTGGTTGTTTGGTGGATTATGGATATATATAATTGTTTAGGGTGTTGATTGCAAGTTGTAATTGGTCATGATCAAGGAGAAAACTAACCAAAAGTGATTAGATTCAGGGATTTCATTCTGTAAAGAAAAGGGGATTTAGTGACCCGGAGAGGTGGCTCAGAGGTTAGGCGTCCGGCCTGCGGTGTCCGAGGTGGCAAGTTCGGTTCCCGTGAGTGCCCGATGATGTCACTATCTGATGAATTGATCAATCAGAACACTGATCAATTAATCAGAAAAAAAAAGAAAAGGAGATTTAGGAATGATAGGATAACAGAGTAGATTATTGAATCTAATCTCAAACTGAAAAAGCAACTACTAGTCATAAATATTTTACATTAGTATGGATTTTTGTATATTGATGCAAATTGAAGGTTATTTTGTTATATTATATATATATATATATATATATATGTTTCAACTTTTCTTTAAGGTATTATGCCTATGCACCTCATTTAATGGTGTAATGTAAATTTCTAGTCCTTGAAAGTTATCAATACAAGCTATATAGGATAATTAAGAAATACAGATTAGTAGTTAGTCATCTAACAATCAAATTTGTGGCCATGTTAGGTATGTTTCAGGGTCAAACAAATATACTTTAGATAGATGATTTTCAAACACCTCAGAGACTTACAGATTATTGCATTTAAGATGTTTTAATAATATAAGTTTTTTCATGACAATGAGACAGGTCTGCTCCTGGCAGCACCAATTTAATTCAAGAAAAGGATGTTGGGTATTGCAGAGCCTCCATATAGAGTTTGCTTTAATTGTGGCAAAGTTAGCCACTGGGCAAGAAACTGTCCTTGCTTCAACTGCTGACAGTATGTTGTTAAAATTGGATAAACAGGATACAAAATAAGGCAACTGCTGAACTTTGCCAAGACAAGGTAGGCTGATCCTCCAATATTCCTGCTTCACAGAAAAGTTTGTCAATTATTCTAGCCTAGAGTTTGAAGATGGGTGCCCCAGTGCTACAGAGGAACCTTGAAGCCAGATATTTCTGTTATTTCCATAGTTTTGGAAGTTGTTTGCTCTGTAACATTATATCCTTCTTGGGTCTCTAATAGGGTTGAAGTCTAGATAGTTATAGTTGTAGTTTTCCTTGTTACCAAATTCAAACAAGAAGTTTGAGATATAAAAGCTTAAGCAAGAAAATGTTTTGAGGTTAAAAAAGATAGTTTTAGGTTGATAATACAAGTTAGGACAGAAAGTGAATTAGGTATAAAACTTTGGACTCACCAAGATAGGCTAGATAATAAAGTTTTCTCTGAATCTGCCAAATGCAAATGGACTGGACATAATGATATAATTCTTACCTGATAATTATTCTTATTATATAC
Source organism: Peromyscus attwateri (assembly GCA_902168425.1). Classification (NCBI taxonomy): domain Eukaryota; kingdom Metazoa; phylum Chordata; class Mammalia; order Rodentia; family Cricetidae; genus Peromyscus; species Peromyscus attwateri. The sequence goes on along the minus strand of CABHPP010128573.1, from coordinate 8,627 downwards.
AGTTTTTCTGTATTAGAGTTACAACCTTACCTTTTTATTTATACAAAAGGGGGAAATGTTGTGGGATATATTGATCACACTCTGACACTCCCAAGACTCACAATAAAGTTTACCTTGAATCAGGGTGTAGAGTTAGATACTAGCTGACCAGAATTAGCCATAGAGGTTTTGGAGGATGCAGGACATATAGAGAGACACAGCAAGTAGTAGGAGAGATGCTTAGAAAGATTCACGGGTCTCTTTGGATTGAGGAAGGAGAGAGAGAGGAGGTCACTGGTCACTTTCTCTGATCAATCAGGTTTTAACTGTGATATCTCATTCTTGAATTTTATTTAATAATATCACAATATAAGTAATTGCTTCAATATCATATTGAAGTCAATTGTTATATATATATATATTTAATTATATATATTAATTATATATATAATTAAAATGTTCTAACAAGAAATTCTTAAAAAGAAATAAGGCTGAAGAAAGGGTATAAAGAACTTGTAAGAATGAAGCATACATTCACATTCACTCAGCCATTAGTAGGAGCTCATCCACTTAATCTCTAGACAATGAGAAGCTGACTTACTTTGTGTACACAAAGGAAAGCTCAGTCACATGGTCTCTAGATAAAGGTGAGACCATGCATTGAGTCTCTAGGAAAGAGGAAGTTCATCCACTCAAACTTTAGATAAAGATTCCTCACTCACTGTCTCTGGAGAGAGGAGGGCCTACACACTCTTCTCTAGACAAGGAGAAACCAATCAATTCAGTCTCTAGATGATAATTACTCACCCACTCAATCTCTGTTGATAGAGAAGAACTTATACATACAACCTCTAGTCCAGTGGTTCTCAATTTGTAGATTGCAACCTCTTTGGATGTCAAACAACCCTTTCAAAAAGGTCGCATATCAGATATCCCACATATCATATATTTATATTACAATTCATAACATTTGTAAAATTTCTCTTATGAAGTAGCAATGGAAATAATTTTATGGTTAGAGTCACCACAACATGAGGAACTGTATTAAAGGGTGGCAACATTAGGAAGGTTGAGAATCACTGCTCTAGTCAAATGAGAGCTCATTTGCTCCTTTTCTAGATGAAGGGGACCCAGTTGAGTCAGTCTTTGGACAAAAGAAACCATATCAAACTGATTTATCCCAAGAAAGAAAATCGTTAGTAGCAGCAGTAGTAGAATTTTTATATTGATGATGTCACAGTGTTCTGAATCAAGTTGCTCTCATGATCAAGTTATTATCTGAATATATAAAGGTAGTTTGAGGAGGAATGTTAGTGCAGAGATACAACTTCAGAGGAAACTACAATTGTCCTCTGAAGGACAGATTAAGGATGTGAACTAGGATAATGACAATGGGCTAGAGATGATCAAAGGAGGAAAGGGATGATTTAATGGCAAAATTGATTGGTATATGGTGGTAATTTCTATATGAAAGGACATAAAACCAGAAAAATTGATTTTATTAAATAACTCTTTCAAGAACTAAGCAGACTGTATCTTGAATGAAGGAAGAATTGATTTGGAGAAGGAGGAAGAGGTAATAAGAAGACTTTCCCAATTATGACCTTGAAATTCCTGAGAGATGCAGGCAAAGATGGCTAAGAATTTGAAAATGTCTTGTTTGTTTTAATTTCCATCTCATTTAACAGAATTTAAACCAATAACTATTCTTTTCCTGTAACTGATCCAAAGGAACAGAAATAACAATAATAATGCTATGTATGTCTTAAATGGAACAAGATGAATCCTCAGGGAATAATCAAAACTCAAAGCCTACTTCCAGCTTGGGAATGGGATTTTAATTTATAATACTCATTTGTCCTATAAAACACAAGCTGTGACACTTTGACCAGAGCTTTTGGAATGGTTCTCATCCTGAGAAAAAATGAGACCAGGCATTCTCTGGGGAAACCTTGCATTTCAGAGTTTATGAGACTACAGAATTGTGTCTCCAACTGCAGATCAATAATCACTAAAAGCCATGAAGTATCATGTAAGTATCTTGAGGGGACATCATCTCATAAGAAACAGAAAATAACAATGCCACAGTACTTAAAACCAAAGAATACTTGATATTAGGTCATGAAAATCTGTGGATAGGAAAAATTAGAACGGCATAAGAAAGGAAGAAATTATCTCAAACCAAACTATGATGTAAATATTGTCATTGAAACAACTTCCATAGGTAAGTCAGAATAAATTATATTACAGGTTGTGCACTTATACACACTTATTTTGTTTATGCTTACCCATGTATGTCAACACACCCATGTGAGGTTTTAAAAATTGTTTTGTTATTCAAAATATAGTCTTTGAAAATTTCATGCAATTTTTAAATAACTTTTTACCTCAACTCCTCCCTTAACTCATTCCAGATCCCCCCTCCCCATCTCTCCAAACTTCATGTACTGTTTTTTTAATAACCCACTGACTCCAATTTGCACTGAAGATAGGCACCTAGCTGTATGCCATCCACCAGAGCATGGTTGACCTGCCAGGAGCCACACCTTTAAATAAAGTTTACTTTCCCTCTGAAAGAAGCAGTAAACAAACTGCCCATAGCTCCCCAGGTAGAGGTAAAGGCTCATGATCCTCTCTTTCCACTCTATGCTAGAATAATGAATGGCTTGACTCTTTGCAGGCCTTGGGTAAGCAACTACAGCTGCTATCAGTTCATGAGGGCAGTGGTCCTGTCATATCCAGGAGACAGTATTTCACTCTCATTCTCCTTTACCTCAGAGTCTTAAAATCTTTCCTCCCTATCTTCCTCAATAGTTTCTAAGCCTTGGGGAAGGGTGTGATATAGCTGTCTTATTTGTGGATAACACTCACTGACACTTATTCTCTGCCCTTTGACCAATTCTAACTTTCTACATTAACCACCATTCACAAATAAATTTCTATGATGAAGTCTGAGAGCTTCAATAACCTGGGTTTGAGAGATAAAAATTTAGAGAGCAGTTTGATACTGTGTCAATTTAGCAAAATAGTAGTAATAGTTTCACTACTGGGGTCTTTGAGCTCCCCAATCATCGATTCTTTGGAATATTTACAGTATCAGCAATATGTTTCCTCTTGTGGAATGGACCTTAAATTCAAACAGAAAGGAGATGGCTACTGTAGCATGAGTCTTAAAGAGTCTTATTAATAAAATCAAACCTGAGCCAGTTATTGGGGTGAACACTGGAAGGTCAGAGAGACAGATCAAGCCACAGCTACCTCACCTCGCCGGATCCTCAGCTGGTCTTGCTTCCTCAGACTGGAAGCCTCTATGTCCTCATACCCGAATGACTCTCAGCTGAACTGCTGCTTAGAAGCCTGAATGCTTAACCAGCCCAAATGCTTCTCCAGGCCAAATGCCTCTCCAGGGCAAATGCCTCTCCAGTTTCTGGTCCTCACGCCTTATATACCTTTCTGCTTTCTACCACCACTCCCTGGGATTAAAGGCTTGCTTTCTGGGATTAAAGGCGTTGGTCATCATGCTTGGGTGTATCCTTGAACACATGGATTTCTGCCTCTGGAATGCTAGGATTAAAGGCGTGTGCTACCACTGCCTAACCTTTAATATTGTGGCTGTCCTGTTCTCTGACCCCAGATAAGTTTATTAGCGTACACAATATTTTGGGCAATACAATACCACCACAGGCTACCCTATAATATTTTGTGCCAATATTGCATACATGGGCATATCTTGTCATACCAGTTATTATTGCTATCCACAGGGTTTTACAGTTGGGTAACTCTGTTAACATGTTTTCCCCACCATCTAGTATAGCACTTCTTGCATTATAAAAGCTTGTCATTAAGGAGGAAAATTCCTGGCCAGTACCATCTATGTGCTATAGCTAATATGTGTGGTATCTTCTGCAGTGGACATTAACATCAAATTCTGGTGGGTAGCCAAGAACAATAGCAATAGCCTGTGTTATTTGTGGGTCTCTGAGACACTTCTGACAAACAATGTGAGAGAAGGTATCATCCCACACCTACCATTGGACTTTTTATTTGGCAACCTATGGCTTCTTGGGTGATCATATCTACCTGTGTAGGAAAATTCCAATTGTATTTGTGTTTACAGAGATGGCAGGGTCTTTTCAAAAACCCAAGCTTTAAGATTCGCAAATGAATGAAGACATTTGACCTTTGCTTTCCTGGGTCCGGGTTATCATACTAAGTATATTTTTCATCCCTATGAAAATTAACCTGACAATTGCATAATTTCTTCTTTTCTCATACCTGAATAAAATTACATTGTATGTTGTTCTGGATAGTTATATGTCAACTTGACACAAGATACAGTCATTTTAGAAGAGATATTCTAATTGAGAAAATATCCTTTACTAAATGGCTTGTAGGCAAACCTATGGTGAGTTTTCTTGATTGGTGATTGGTTAGCTCATTGTGGACATTGCTACCTCTGGACTGGTAGTCCCGTGAAGGCAAATCAAGCTTCTTGATTTTCTCCCAGTGTGACAGATGAGAATTAGTCTTGGCATGTTTTGTAATTTATGCTTCTTTTATTATGTATGTGGTGCAATGCTTTTTAATGATTTTAAGGACCAATTGTATAAGTTTTACTGTGTACTTTTAAATGTTTTTATGTATTGAGAATGGTGTGTGTGTGTGTGTGTGTGTGTGTGTGTGTGTGTGTGTGTGAGTACAGTGTATTTTGGTTAAGTTCTCCCCCCACCCCCCTCAAATTCATCCCATATGCCATCACCACTTTTCCCTCCCAATTTCATGTATTTTTTTTCCTTTTTCTTTCCTGACATTAAACTGAGTCCATTTAATGCTGTCAAGATGAGCATGAGTTTAGGATCATTCACTGGAGCATGGATAAACTATCAGATCAAATTAATGAGCCCTCTCTCCATCCATGCTGGAATTTGGAGCATTGTGGGGATAAATACCTGCTTTCTGATTGGTGTTGAGGTTCACACCATAGGAGGAAATTCATACCTTGTTCTGGAAGCCTGGCCAAGAATCCATAACTGAAGAAGTCATATGCCCCAGGGGAGAGCCTATTATTATTTGATAAATGGACATAATGTTAAACTGCCTTCTGAATACTTATCCTTATACCTATAGATTAGCACAGCTCTCACTCCTCTAAGAGATGCTTCTTATTGCAGTGGGTGGTGGTTAGCATAAAGACTCACAACTGGTCAAATTGCAAAGAAAAAGTGCCAAGGGAGTACTCAGTCACAAATGGGATGCAGCATACACACTCCCAAGATTTGTCATTAATCATGGAAAAGGGGTTAGAAGTGTAAGAGTGAAAGATTAGGAAGGGCCATTGTAGCTGAAGTTTTCCTTTGTCTCGCCTGGTCCACAGCCACTCAGACCCAACTAAAGACACAGAGGCTTGCATTAATTAAAAGTGCTCAGCCATTAGCTCAGGCCTACCATTAACTAGCTCCTATACTCAAACTCAGCCTATTTCTGTTCATTGATATGTTGCCATGTTTTCCATGGCTTTTCCTGTGTGCCATTACATGCTGCTCCCTGGACAGCAGGCTGGCATCTCCTAACTCCACCTTCCTCTTCCCAGAATTCTCCTTGTCCACTTATCCTGCCTATACTTCCTGGCTGGCTACTGGCCAATCAGTGTTTTATTAAACCTGTGTGCAAAAGCATTATTTCACAGCATTTCCCCTTTTCTGTTTAATTAAAAATGAAAGTTTTAACATTAACATAGTAAAATTATATATAACAGTTATCAAGCATGAATTATAGTTATAATATCTAGTCTATTTGTATTTTGTAAAATTAAAGAAAAACTTTTTATATATCCTATATTTGTTAGTCTAAGGTTTTATGTCTAATTTATCTTCTATCATAACCAAGGAAAATTATAACTATCTAGTCTTCAACTACATCAAAGACCCCAGAAGGATATAATATTACCTAAGTAAATAAGAAGTACATTATAAGCAACTTCCAAAAATCTAGAATAACAGAGACAGTTGCCTGCCTGGACAGTCATCCAAAGTTCCTCTGTAATGTTGGAGCATCCATCTTCAGCCCATAGGCCTAGTCTCTCAGTCATTTTTTCTCTGTGTCCTATAGAATGTCTGGCAGGTGTTTTTTTGTGTGTGTGAAGCAGGAACCTGAATGACCATCTCACCTTGCAAAGTTCAGTGATCACCTTTCCATGAGTCCTGCATGTCCAGTCTACATAATGTTTGTCAAGCAGTCCAGGCCAGAACAGTTTCTTGCCCAAATGACTTTTTTGTCAAGAAGAAGATAAACTCCATATAGAGTGTCTTCAATGCTCATCTTTCTCTTTAAAGTAAATTGGTGCTGTCAGGAGCAGATGTGCCTCACTGTCCAGAAAGTCTAATTTTTTTGAAGCATTTTAAATACCATATTCTGTAGATCTTCAAAGTGTTTGACGATTATCTATCTAATTGAAATATATCTATGTATACCTAGAAAACTTAACTAACATGACTACAAGATTATTAACTATTAATTTATATTTCTTAATTATCCATTACAATTTAAATGAGTTACATAAACATAATAACTTAAATGAGAGTAGAAATATATATATAGTATAACAAAATTAACTTTAAATTTGTATCAATACACTAAAATCTATACCAATGTAAAACATTTTAAACATATAAACCCTCCTCTTTCTCGCCAATTGGACTCCCGGAGCTCCACCCTTGAGCCCAAGGTTGGATAAAGCACAGGGACAAATAGCCAAACGAATGGAAACACATGAACTGTGAACCAATGGCTGAGGGGCCCCCAACTGAATCAGGCCCTCTGAATAGGTGAGACAGTTGATTGGCTTGATCTGTTTGGGAGGCATCCAGGCAGTGGGACCGGGTCCTGTGCTCATTGCATGAGTTGGCTGTTTGAAACCTGGGGCTTATTCAGGGAAGCTTGGCTCAGCCTGGGAGGAGGGGACTGGACCTGCCTGGACTGAGTCTACCAGGTTGATCTCAATCCTCGGGGGAGTCTTCGCCCTGGAGGAGATGGGAATGGGGGTGGGCTGGGAAGAAGGCGGGGGGAGGGGGGAGAACAAGGGAATCCGTGGCTGATATGTAGAATTAAATTATATTGTAAAATAAAATAAAATAGATTTAAAAAAGCATTTTAAACAAGTTGCTCTTTAAAAGTAGGTTCAACAATCCACCCTTTTATTCTATCATATCTATATCCTGTATTTCCATATCATATCCCCTTTCTTCTTTTAGAAAAATTTTGACTATGACCAATAACGATTTGTAACCAACAATCTAAACAAAGACAAACATCCATAATCCATTTTTTGGTAATGTGGGAGTAGTTTTTTAGGCTACTTCCTGCTGATAGAGGGTGCTGTATTCTTCTGGGGATCCTGAGAAAATTAAGAATTATGGTCAAGTCCTGACTGTAATAGTCTGTGAGGCTGCATTGTCTGAGCCAGTGTCCTTGAAACCATTCTGAATGTTGGATCATCTGGATCATGGTGTCATCAGAGACCTTTCAGGGATTCTTGACTGGTCAAATCTGATCCATCTTAACCTGGAACAAATCCATAGCCTCTTGCTTTCTGTGGAAATAAAAGCAGAGCCTCCTTTCCAAAGCAACAGATCCTTAGATCCAAATTTGAAGTTAAGATACCTTTAAAATATACATATTGGTTTAGCTGAGCAGTGTAGCAGGAATCTTAGAAGGTCTTATTAATAAAATCAAACCTGGAGCCAGGTATTGGGGTGAATGCTGGAAGATCAGAGAAGCAGAACAAGCCACAGCTACCTCACCTTGCCAGTTCCTCAGCTGATCCTGTTTCCTCAGACTGGAAGCTTCTGAGTCCTCATTCAGAATTGATCTCAGCTGAACTGCTGCTAGAAACCTAAATACTTAACCTGTCAAATGCTTCTAGTTTCTGGTCTTCACACCTTATGTATCTTTCTGCTTTCTACCATCACTCCCTGGGATTAAAGGCTCACTTTCTGGGATTAAAGGCATGTGTCCCATGCTTGGCTGTATCCTTGTGGCCTTGAACTCACAGAGATCCAGACAAATTTCTGCCTCTAGAATGCTAGGATTAAAGGCATGTGCTACCACTGCCTACCCTCTATGTTTAATATTGTGGTTGTTCTGTCTCTGACCCCAGATAAGTTTATTGGAGTGCACAATATTTTGAGGAACACAATATTACCACAGAGCAGGCTTTATAATTAAATGTCTTTCTGCAGTTAAAAATATCAAAGACAACACAATCCAGATTCTCTGTGTAATATCTGTCTTTACATGGCTTATTTTTATACTACCTTTACTGTTTCTTTACATTTTTAAAACTATTTGTTTATATAACTGTCTATATTCATTTTCTTCTCTCTTCCAAGCCTATGTACATTTTTACACACACTGTAAACCATTTAAAGTCTTGTTCCATGTGAATATGTCTTATTGTGAATCTATTGCTTTAAACTGCAGTGGCTAGAACTGAAGCAATAGCCTTGGCTGCTGGCTCTGCCCAATTCAGCTTTTCAAAATGGTGGAGATTATTCACCACCAGCACTGGGAACCATGCTATCTGCTGACTCTGAGAGGCAGTAGGTCTATGCTTTTATCAAAGCAGCTTGTAGTCCTTTTTTTTTTTTTTT
>CABHPP010128572.1:30036-47964 GCA_902168425.1 Peromyscus attwateri | reverse complement strand
CACACACACACACACACACACACACACACACACACAAAACCCAGATATTAGAGACCAAGAAATACTCCTATAGCTATGGCTAACTAATATGCATTCAATGTATAGGAGATATAAAGAACTCCAAAGTTAATACACAAAAAAGGAATATAAAAGAAACACTTTTCAGTCATCATACAAGCTTATAAACTGAACACAGTTCTCAAATGGTGAAACAAAATTTAACTAATAAATGACTCTTTCCTAATGTGTCTGACATTCTTTGACATTAAGAAAATGAAAATTAAGTTTCAATTACACTTCAGTCAGAAAGGTTATCTTCAAGTAAACAAATAACAATGAATACTAGTGAGAAAGTGAGCGAAGAAGCAATCTTATTCACGGTTGGTCGGAATATAATGTAGGGTAGCCACTGTGGAAAGCAGTATAGTAATTTCTCCAATACTTTAAGCTAGAACACTCAAATGAACTAGATATATCACTCCTGACATATAACCAAAGAACTCTGAACCCTGTTCTGGAAGTATTCATGTTTATACTGATCTATTCACAGTAGCAGTGAAATACGATGAACCTAAAAGTTTGTCAATAACAAATAGAAAATGAAATGTTGTACTTGTACAAAGAGAACTTTATATACCTGTACAGGAAAATGAAATTTGAATAAAAATTAGTGGGGAGCAGGGCTTGGTGTTGCAAGCCTTTAATTCTAGGACTCCAGGAGTAGAGGCAGGTGGGTTTTTGTGAGTTGAAGGCTAGTTTTGTATACATAGCAATTTTCAGGCCAGTCAGGGCTGAATAGTGAGACACTTACTCTCTCTCATATATATATATATATATATATATATATATATATATATATATATATATATGAAAAAGAGTTGATGGGTACAAGAGGTGAGCATGTAAGTGGCTGAGAAGACAGCATAGGGGGAATCTAACACAAATAATTTACATATAAAATGAAATACATTGTTTTCTATGGTAGGTAAAGTGAGAAAATAAAATCAGAACAAGTTATAATAGAAAAAACGTTTTCTAACTAGTTGGTCAGTTAGATCTTCCTATACTAAAACACAGGTGACTAAATTGAGACATTTCTTTTCTAATAGAGTTCTCTTATTTGTATGTCCTGTCTTGCAATTTCTGCTTAAGTATTTCTCACAAAATTTAATATTCTTTGTTTAAATATTTATGCAGTAAAAAATGTTTCTAATATTCCTTTAACTTCATCTTTGTTTTATAAGTCATTTAGAACTGGACTATTTTAGCTAGAAATTTCTGAGACATCTTTCTCTTAGACAATTCTAATATAATTACACAGTATTATAAAATAGTTTTTTTATTATCTAAATCCTTTTGAACATATTAATACTAATCTCATGCCAAAGTAAGGTTAAGAAAATCTCTGTAAAGGGTTAGATGGTGAATATTCTATGCTTCCAGCACACATACAATTTCTCTTACATATACTTAGAATTGAAAAAGCTGATAAGAGTTTTAGAATTATCAGAAGCTTTTGAGGAGATATAAGCTATTGTTTATATCTACTAGTTTAAAATGTGGTTATTTTGATATGCTTTTTATGTGCTTAAAATTAACAGTTATTCAGGTATTTCTGGTTACTGTAGCTTACATATGTGAGTTAATACAAATTATGTGGCAGTGTTTAAATTTGCATCTGTTTATTAATTTTCTGTCTAGATTTTTAGTTAATAATTGTAAATACAGAAATAAAAACTCTGGTATTGCTTCAGTTGGTGTATTTTCCTTGAAAATGTAAAACTTGACATGTAATTCTTGAAAGTTTGTCATTTGACACGTAATTGTTTAGCTTCTTTGGTCCTCTAATGAACTGATCCTTTTAGCTTTATAAAATATGCCACATTATCTGTGACATTGTGATCTTTGTTGCAGATCTTATATTGTGACCAGTATTTAAAGTCACTCTAAATTTTCAGAGAAGAGCCAAAAAGAAAAAAAAAATCTAGAGAAATTGTTCAGTGGTTAAATCTCTTACTCCATAAGCAATAAAAGTTGGACTTGTATCCGTTGGGTGCAGGGTCCCCAAGAGAGAAAAACAACCAACAAGAAGTCTTCTAACTCCTGGATTCACAGAATTGATACTGTAAGAATGGCCAAAGGACTAAAAGCGATCTGCATGCAAATTTAGCATAGTCATCATCAAAATTCCTGTGGACTTCTTCAAACTAGCAAAAACAATACTAAATTTGACATGGAATGAAGGTCACAGATATCAAAGCAATTCTGAAGAAACAATAAAGCCAGACTAACATATACTTCACCTTGAGTTATACTCTCCCAGTTATAATGATAGAGGCACTGAAACAGAAAAAATATATATAGTGCATCATGATAGAGGGTGCAGAGAAAAATTCCACATCACCACACATACCTAATTTTTAACATAGGGTCAAAAACATGCATGGGGAAAAGAAGAGCCTATCCAATAAATAGAGAAGGCAAAGTAGATATCTACTTTCAGAAGAGTGAGATGAAAAGGGAGGGAGATAGGAGAGGAGGAGAGGTAGAGAGAAAGAAAGAAAGAAAGAGATAGATGAGGGAGAGAGAGAGAGAGAGTGAGAGAGAGAGAGAGAATTGAGAGAATTTCTGGTGTGACACAACCATGTACAATTAGAACTATGCAGAAATAATCTTGAGTTGTGGTATACTAAAAAGGCAGTAAACCTGAAAAAAGTATTGAAACACTGGTTTAAAATTTCTTCTTTAGGCTATTGTGTCCAAACATTGTGATAATTCAATATGTTAGAGATAAGGATTCTGCTTGATGAGACAATGGAAGAACTCATCGTATCCTTGATACACACATTAGAATATAATGCTAAGTGAAATTAAAATAATCTAAGTAGGCAGAAGATTAGCATAAGGATATGTACTGGTGAGTACTCTCTACATAAAGCTGAAAAACAACCATTTTGTTTATGCTTCTAATATTGAATGTGTTGAGACCAAACAAGAAAAAAAAATTCCTTCTAGTGTGACTCTGTGTGTGTGTGTGTGTGTATGTGTGTTTATAGATGTCAGTATGTATATTGCAGAGGTCAAAATTGGGTGTCTTACTCCATCACTCCCTACCTTATTTATTGAGACACTCTCACTAAACCTGGAGTTCTGATAGTCTTGCTGGCTGCCAAGCTCCAATGATCTTCTTGTCTACCTCCCTATAACTAGAAAGAATTACAAGGACACAATGCCACACTCATCTTTTTATGTGAGTATTGGTGGACAAATTCAAATGCTTGGTTGTGCATTAAACATTTTACTAATTGACCTATGTATTATTCCCAAACAATTAAATATTCTATAAAATACTTCATTCTCTATTAAATAGAAGCACAAATAACAAGTGGAATCTCATGAAATTTATGGAACCAAACAACAGAACAGAAAAAAATTACAAAAATATAGAATAGAACAGAATACTAAACAATGGCAGACATTTTCTTGCTCTGCCCAATCTGTTTCCAGACATTAGATTTTGCTAAAAGTAGCTACTATTTCTTTATTTCATACCCTGAAATTAGTTGTAAAACTTTAAAAAAACTTTTATATATGTCCTATAAAAAACAAACTTTTCTATGTTGATTTTCTTTCACTTGTTACCATTCCATTATAGGATGGGTTGTCCATTTTTATTTGGTGAATGGTAATAAAAGGAATAGACATGCCACTACTCATTCCTTGACATGTTAATGAATTTGCATGGTTTATAAAGTTTGGGGATACAATTAATAATGTCAGCGTACATTTTCTAATACCTACATTTTGTTAAACACACTTTGGTTAGTTATATACATAATTTGAATTGATAAGTCATAATATATGAAATTTTTAGCTTTAGGAATGTTGTGAAATATTTTTGAAAGTGACTACATTTATTTAATTTCCTTAAAACCTTTCATTAGTGATTCTCTGATTAACTATTCTAGTTAACACATTTCAAGTTAACAGAATGCTGTGAATATTATCCCACCATGCTTTAATTTTATTTCTCATATGAATGTGATACATATACAAAGTGTTGTGGGATTTTTCATGGAGAGACAAAATAATATTTACACATACCAGATAGGGCATCAATGATAGACCAAAGCAACAATTCCACTCAAGTATAGCTTGCACAACAAAATAGTTTAATCAAAGTAACTTACTGGAGCACAGACAACTTATTAGGAACTCTACTATGAAAGAAAAATTGATCACAACTGCTGTTTTTTGAACTCCTCTACCCATAATGCTAATCATCTCTAAAACCTTTGAGAAATAGGGTCTCATGAAATTGTTTCTCTCTAGTAACTGAGAACCCTCTATAAACCCTTGGGAGGAAGGAGGACTTCCGATCACCTTCCTTCTAGAAAGTTGCAACTATACAAATCCTTCAGAAAGGGGAGACAGACCTTGTGAGTTTTCCTTCCCTCTGTTGTATAGCATAGAATATGTTCCTCCAAAATTAAAACCTGTCACCTTAGATGGAATTTAATGCATAAGATGTTAAGCAGAATGTGAAACCATGGACTTTTTAAGATAGGTCACTGAAGATCATTCCAAGAAAGTCACAATTGATTTTAGAACTCATTATCTAAGGGATAATAAAGAAAACTATAAGCAAAGTCCAATATTGCAAGAAAAGATTCCATTGCATTGATCAATTGTTTCTTCGAATGCTTAGTGCATAATAAAGTGGTGTCAACTTCATCAGGTAGTATTCCAAAATATCCTGTCATTCACCAGGAACCATTCTGCCTCCAGAGCATGGAGTGCTGCTAAAGGCTGCTAAATGACTCTCCGGTTCTAAAGGCTTTTTGAAATCCTGGTTTGACCTTGTTTCTCTTGTTTGATGAGGACCAAAAGGGTATTGCCATATTCTCTCCAGCTAAAACTCCACAAATTCTAGGTTTGGAATTCCTGGTGTAAATTTGTGGTTTGCTGCTGCTTCTCCATTAGACCAATCTAACTGTTGAGAAAGCCCTGTGATGAGTCAACAATTCCTACCCCAGTGAACACTCTTTGAGAAGAGATATGTGCCCATTTTAGTCTTAAAAGGAGTAACTATCCATTTTCAAAACAAAGTATCTTTTTAACAACATTACTCTATCAGTTTTATAGTTAGACATTTGCACCAGGACTGTTGGGTTTCCAATAATGACATGGAGACTTATTATTCATAAAGAAAGCTCACCCCAGAGCTTAGGCTTGTTTCTAATTAGCTTTTAAAGTTTAAATTAACTCATTAATATTAATCTATGTGCAGCCATGTGACTCATGGCTGTTACCTCTCCTCTTGCATGTCTTCCTCATTCCCTGTCTCTTGGCATGTCTTCCTTCTTCTTTGAAGTGTCCTTTCTGCTCTCAGAATCCCACTTAGCTATTGTCTGTTCAGCTTTTCATTAAACCAATCCAAGTGTCATATCTTCCCAGTGAACAAAAAGACTATTTCACAACATTTCCCCCTTTCTTGCTAAATAAAAAGGAAAGGTTTTAATTCAAACACAGTAAAACTATATACAACCACAACAGTTATCAGGTATTGTCTAAATAGAAAGGAATGGTATTAACTTTAACAAATGAAAATATATATAATAAGAAAAATTATCAAGTAAGTTTTACATTTACAATACCCAATCAATTTGTATTTGGCAAATTTAGAGAAAATATTCCATTATCTGTTCTCTTTTGAAGAGTCCAGTTTTGTACCTAATTTACCTTCTATCATAACTAAGGAAAACTATAACTATCTAGTCTTCAAATCCATCAAAGACCCCAGAGGGATATAATATTACCTAGGTAAACAAGAAGGGAAGTGCAAGCCACTTCCAAAACTAAGAAATGACAGAGTCATCTCCTGTCTAGACAGACACCCCAAGATTTCTCTGTAACAATGGAGCATCCATCTTCAGCCTACAGGCCTAGAATATCTGGCAGACTTTCTGTGAAGCAGGAATTTTTGAAGGACTACTTATCCTGTCTTGGCAGAGTTCAGCAGTCACTTTCTTATGTGTCTTGCTTGTCTGGCTTGGCCAGCATACTGTCAGAGGTTGAGGCAAGGGACGTTTCTTGCCCAAATGGTGAGTTTTTGCCACAAAAAAGCAAACTTCATGTGGAGGTTCTTCAATGCCCACCATCTTCTCTGTAGTAGATTGGTGCTGCCAGGAGCAGAAATGTATCACTATCAGGAAAAGTCTTATATTAAAACATTCAAATGCTATATTCTGTAGGTCTCAGTATTTGAAAACCATCTATTTAAAATGTCTCTGATTGACCTTGAAAATTTACCTAACTGATTAAAACTTTGATTGTTTTAGGTGACTAACTTCTAACCTGTCTTTCTTTATTATCCTAAATAGCTTTCAAGGACTAAAATTTTACATAACATTTTTTAAATGAGCTGAATATTTACAATACCTTAAATAAGAAATGAAACATTATAATACAGTATAACAAAAATTACCTTAAATTTGTATCAATATACAAAAATCCATATCATTGTAAAACATTTGAGCATAGCAGTTGTTGTTGTAGTATGAAAGTAGATATAATAATCTACCCTTTATCCTATCATTTCTGTGTTATATCCCCCCTTTATCTCTTCAGAAAGATATCCCTGAATCTAATCTCCTTTGTTCAGGTTTTTTTTTTTTCTGACCATGATCAGTAATAATTTGTGACTAAATCCCCTCAACAATGACAACAACTGTAAAACACTGAATGACAAACACACACACACACACACACACACACACACACACACACACGCACACACACACACACACACACACAAACACAAACACATACCCCATCTCTTGGGAATGTGGGCCTTTTGTTCTCTATACTGTTTCCTGCTTCCTGGGGAGATCTTTTGGTGACCCTGAAAAAATTAGGAGAATGGTCAAGTCCTGGCTAGACTAGTCTGTGTAGCTGGACCATCTCAGCCAGCAGCCCTGAAGTTCTTCTGAATGCAGAACTCAGAGGAAACTGCAGCTGAGGCACTTTGAGACGCTAGATCACCTGGGCCACCCATTTTCATTGGTGTCTGGTCCCCTTGCTCTAAAAACACATAAACTTTCAAAGGTTACATACATATCTGCATTAACACAACTATAGACTGTGCATTGTACACCAGCCAGCCAAAGATGACTTCTTTGTTTTATTTTTGAGCAGGTAAAACATATATCAACTGTCTTGTGTTTTTCTAGGTTTATTTCTTTATGTCTGTATTCAGGATTTTCAAGGGTTTCCTAGGATCAATTCTGATCACTATCAACCTTTAATGCATCTATAGTATCATATTTTCTGTGGAAACAAAAGCACAACCTCATCCCCAACATAACATAGTTTTTTACTTACATTTTAAAGGTGAGACATTTTTAAAAATATATAGGTTGATTAATTTAGTGAGTTTTATAATCCATGTCTCTCAACAGCTATTGTTTGCTCCTCAGCTTTCAAAAAATTTAAAGTCAATAAAACACCACACAGGATTCAGACTCCCTATATATTTCTCATCTCTGTATAATTTGTTCTTTTTATTATTTATAAACTATTTTTTCTATGACTGTCTCTAATGTTTTCCATTCTTTCTTAAGCCTATGCACATATTTAAATACACTGTAACCTGCTTAGAGCTTTTTTCCATCTGAACCTGCTTTATTTCATATGTGCAACTTTTTCTGTCTGCATGAGCAAAATCTGAAATCACTGTGCAGCTTAGCTCATGGTGTACTGGTGGCTTAAGTCCACAGGCAGTAACCGAGAGAAACATTTCTGTACTGTGGCCCACATGAGAGACTGTGGGACTTGGAAGCCATGTTTGACTCCATTTTCATGTATTTGGAACCCCTTTTTAAGCTTTCTTATGTCTTACATGGAAATACATTGCCCCAGATTGGATACCATTTGTAGTCAGGCATTTTCTTCAGGACCATCAGCTCCCCAATAATGGCACAGAGACTTATTACTATTTATAAAAGCTAAGCCCAGAGCTTAGGGTTGTTTCTAACTAGTTCTTTTTTTTTTTTTTTTTTTTTTTTTTTTTTTTTTTAAGAAGGGTTTTCTCTGTGTAGCTTTGCGCCTTTTCTGGAGCTCACTTGGTAGCCCAGGCTGGCCTCGAACTCACAGAGATCAGCCTGCCTCTGCCTCCCGAGTGCTGGGATTAAAGGCATGCGCCACCAACGCCCGGCTCTAACTAGTTCTTATAAGTTAAATTAAGCAATTGATATTAATCTATGTGCTGTCACATAGCTCATGGCTATTACCTCTCCTCTTGCATGTCTTGCGTGTTCCCCATTGTTTGCCATGTCTGCCTTCTTCACAGCATCTTTTGTGCTCCCAAAATCTCACTTAGCTATTGGCCATTCAGCTTTTTATTAAATCAGTCTGAGTAACATGTCTTCACAGTGTACAAAAAGACTATTCTACAACACAGTCTCACCTTCCTTGGACTTTTGCTCAGTTTTCAAATCCTTCAAGAAGCTCACAAAAGTGAATTTGTCTTTCTGTCACCATTTTCTCAAAAATCAAAAAAAAAATTGCAACATTTGTTTTCAAATGACCAGCTAGGCCCTTTAATCTGTTTTTTTCATATCCTCATTCTGTCTTAATTCTTTAGTACTTTACAAATGCAGATTGCATATAAATATAAATAATTATTTTCCATGATAGCATTTCCAACTCATGAAAATCTTTTCCTGTCATAGGGTTCAACACTGTCACTAAAACCCTGTACCGCTTTATCAGTACAAATGTCCCCACTGAATCATCATTTATTGATTCTACTTTACTCGGCCCTTTAACTGTACATCAAGCACTGTGTCCTTTACATTCACTTTCCTGAGTAATGCCTGTCCATTTTCTACTATCTTCCAATCTCTGGTATTCTTAGGAATTCCAGCTAGTAATAACCAGGAATTCTTAATAAATTGTATGGACCAATCCGCAAAGAGCTCCCTCATACTGCTTCTGATTATGTCACTTATATTGTGAGAGTTAGTAAGTTATATTACTCACCTCTAATTCTTTTTGCCTCCATCCCTGACATTGTCACAACCCAGACTATGAAAGTGTGAAGAAAAATTCCTGAAAATAAACCATGTCTACAAAAGCTGGCTGAATGATTAGGAGTACAGTGACGTGGACCTGTTGGATAGTTGTAGGTCTGAGGCTAATTGCCTTATCCGCCTAAATTGCCATTCCTTGTTCACCTCTGTATAGGAACTAACATCCTATGACTAACACACAATTCAGAGACTAGTGCAAAGGTTATCTATCATTCACATGTCTCTTTTACACTGTGATTCTTCTATGGATAGGAAGCTCTGCCTTAGTTTTTCACACTTTATAGAAAAAGCGAAGAACATGCAACTTGTACCACTGTCTGCTTACGATTTTGTGTGTGGTACTTTTAAGGATTGCAATATAGTTCCAAGACCATCCGACATTCTGAGTTCATCTGCATGTTCACAGTCATCAAGGAGGCTTGCCCCTCTTTTCTACACAGAGGGAAAGAGTCCCCCAAAAATTTTCCTATGGGAATTTCACACTGAACATCCTAAGCTGTATGTCTATTTACCCACAGCAGAGAAAAGACAATGCAACTTCTACAAAAGCAACTGGGCATGCCATTTTACATCAAATAAAGGCGTAGCCACATAGTGATCACTCCCACAAGATGCTCCCCTCTTGACTTCAGTTGTGTGTCTGTCAGCTACAGCAGAGACCATGCAAGGAGTACACCCAAAGTAATCTTGGGTTCCCTTGTGCCCAAATTCTGGAACAAAGAATGCTAGATAGTTTTATGTTGACTTGACACATGCTTAAATCTTTTGGGAGGAGTGAACCTCAATTAAAAACAATATCTACAAAAGATATGGCTGTAGGCCAGTCTGTAGGGAGTTTTTGTTTGTTTGGTTGGTTTTTGTTTTGTTTTGTTTTTCAGCTTACTCTGTAGAACAGGCTGGCCTCCAAGTCACAGAGATCTACCTGCCCCTGCCTCCTAAATACTGAAATGAAAGGTGTATGCCACCACCACTGGGCTTGGGGATTTTTTAAATTAGTGATCAATGAAGAAGGGACCAGTCCATATGGGTGGTACCATCCCTGACCTGGTGGCCCTGGGTTGTACAAGAAAACATGGTGATCATTAGTTCATGACCTCTACATCAGCTCCTGGCTCCAGGTTCCTATTCTGTTTGAGTCCCTGTCCTAACTTCCTTAAATAATTAACAGTTCTGTGGAAATGTAAGCTGAATAAACCCTTTTCTCTTCAATTTGCTTTTGGTCGTGGTGTTTCATTGCTGCAATAGAAACCCTAACTAAGACCTGAAACTTTCCTGAGAAAAATCATAAAAATAAAAAAACATTATTCACCTAAGATTGGGCTCTGATGAGACACACAGTAATTGATGTCATTCAAGTTTAAATGGTAAACCAGTGAGTTTAATTCAAGTTACTTCTAGGAACATGGGAAATTTATGAGCAAGTATATTCACACTTTGAGATAGAGTGTCTCCCAGTAACTGCTAGCAATGCATACCAGGGAGTTGTGTGGCCTATCGAGCCACTTGCCTACCATCCTTTATCTGTTTAAAAATCCTGAGACCTCATGAGCCTTTCTCTGCCCCATGTTGGCAACCTTTAACTTGTAAATACTGGGGAGAGAAATGGGGCCTAATGAATCTCTTCCCTAATAAGCATAAGCTGTCTTTAAGTACTCGAGGAAAAACAATATTTTATAACCACACCGTTAGGGAAAATCAAGGTCTTCTTTGGATAATAATATTTTCTGACAGTTGAAGAGGGCAATGGTCATGTCATACCCAGAAGATAGCATTGCATTACGGGTAAGTAATACATATGTATATATGGATGTGTGTGGATA
The DNA here is from genome assembly GCA_902168425.1 of Peromyscus attwateri. Taxonomy (NCBI): domain Eukaryota; kingdom Metazoa; phylum Chordata; class Mammalia; order Rodentia; family Cricetidae; genus Peromyscus; species Peromyscus attwateri. The sequence continues at coordinate 37,052 of CABHPP010128572.1, read as the reverse complement.
GATAGCAGAATAGGACAAAAGATCTGTCATTATCATATGTTATTAGCTGTTCATAGTTTTATTTTGTGTTTATTTGTTATATATTACAATTATCTCCTATAGTTTAGAGTCCTTGCTATAAATTGAGGGAAGTGATTTTGAGCAAAAGGAATTTAATAATTTTAATAGAGTTCTAGTTATTGATTTTTTTGAGTCTTTTAAATTTCTTTGTACAACCCAAGTCATGAGAAGATAATTTCATTCTTAAATCCTGAGTTTCTGGTGTAATATTTTGATGTGAGATGTGTCTGTACTAATCTTACTGTTTTAATGTTCTCTACTGTTATCTAATTGACTCTGGTTTTGAACTTAAGGGCCACTCTATGAGATGGAACCTATCCTCAACACTGCTTGGTGACCATGAACCTGAGATTAGCCATCCAAAGGACTTAGGGGTAAAACAAATGGTAATGTTCTTATACAGGACATAGCAACAAAACTCCTAACAACAGTCTATCAACCCCATAGATTTGCATCTTGCTCACTCATCAACAGATAATCTTCCTCCTACAATAGATGGAAAAAAAATACAGAGACCAGAACAATATGGAGAAATGAGAGACCTTGGAATAATCAACCTTATATGGGATGCTTCCATCAATTTCTTCATCTCAAGGATCAGAGAACCCTGTGGAAGAGGAAGCAGAAAGATTGTAACAACCAAATGGGAAGAACAGCAAGGAAACAAGGCCTCCTTAACATACGAGGATCAATATATTTATGAACTCACAGACTGTGGCAGCATATGGTGCTGCACAGATCTGGACCTGATGGGTTTCCAGCACTGAGACTGGAAGTGAACACTGTTACGCCCATGTTATGAGTCCCCTGACAAGACCACCAAGGAGCAAAGACAAAAGGTTTCTTGATTCAAGCCCGGGCAAGGACCTTATCTGACACTCAGATACAGCAAGTGAAGAAGGAAGCCCCAAACACTTATTACAAGGGGTTTATACAGGAAAAAGTATACGAGCAGTGGGTTACATATCTTAGTGTTTTAGGATTGGACAAGGGAGCTAGGGGTGATGTAGTTCTTTGAAGTTATTGGCGGAACTATAAGTGTGAAATTACTAATGGCTGACAAGATGCAGGGCATCTACAGAGACATTTTTTTTTCTCCCTATATCCTGTTTTATTGGGTCCAGGATATATACTTAGATTTATTGTTTCAGACCTATTTCCACATGAGTTCAGTCTTTGTTAGCTCTGAGTTCAGTCTCTGTTCAACAGATACCTCGAGATGAGGATTGACTCTCAAGAGGGCTACTTATTTTCTTTTCCCTTCAGACACAAACCTATGTCCCTAACCCTAAGCCAATTGATAATGACTCCAAAGAGAGAAATTAGTTTCCTTCAACATAGTCTTACCCAGAAGACAAAGTACTCTTTAGGGCAGGCCCCATGTCCAGCAGTAGAACACAACATGAACACAAGTATATATTTTTGGAATTTTTTCTTTTCTTTTCTTTTTTCTTATCTAACATTCGTTTTGCTTATATATATTGATTTCTGACTTCGTGCTTTTAGTAGATTTCTGTGTTTGCCAATATGTGTGTCTCTAGGTCTATATGTGCTTCTTGGGCTATTTTTTTGTTCTTTGTTTTTTATGTAAATTTGCTATTCAGGGTTTTTTTATTTTTTGTTTTTATATACCTGTTTGATTGTTTTTCTATGCTTGTTTATTTCCTAATGAGAGAGAACAAAAGTGTGGATTGAGAGTGTGGGGAGATGGGAAGTGTCTGGGAGGAAACAGGGTAGAGGAAGCAATCAAAATACATTGTTTAAAAAATCTATTTTAAATTTAAAAAGGAAAAGGAATCATTGCCCTTTCTGAATGACAGAAGTTACTTACTTATGCGTGCTTTCCTTTTATGTAGTGGGTAGCTGTTCTCACCATGCCCTGAAGCACCGCCCTTGGTGAGATAGCCCGTAACTGTTACACCTGCCTGTGACCTTGAAGTACATGTCCTTGGGGCATGGCCACTTTGGACCCTGAAAACCTGGGATGCACATATGCAGCTCTTGCTTCAGATCTTGCCAGAGAACAGCATTGGACCCTGCCTCACCCTTCCAGGATCCTGTGACAAATTCCTCTATTTTGTCTTGTGAGGTTTTCTTTACTAATAAAATCTTTGCCCATTAAGCAGACTCTGTGGATTGCTAGAGATATTCTCCTATTATCTGGCACCAGAATAAAAAAAAAAAAAGGAAGCAAGGGACCTCATGACCCCTCTCCCCTTTTTATTTATTATTTATTTTTTATCCTTGCATGATTGGACTCTGGATGACCTGGGAATTGAACTTCGGATGACCGGGGAATTGAACCACATTCCTCTGGAACATCAGCCAGTGCTTTTAACCACGGAGCCACCATCTTGACTTTTACACATTACAAATCTGTTTCCTTTATGTATTCTTATATCCTTACGTATTCTCATCAGAGATTAACAAACTTTACTAATTCCAGTTTCTGAAAGTTATGCCACTACTATTTTTACATATAAAGTAATCTGTCTTTTTTATTAAAATGTTTGTGTTTTTTAATGACATTTTCTCCAGTTGATAGTTTTTAAAAAAATAATAGTCTATGATTTGTTTTCCTTTTACTTATTTTGCTTCAGTCTCAGTAACTGTTTTTTGGATATGTGGATTTATGATCTGCCAGTTACAGGAAGTACAGTGTTATTAACATTTGTGTGCGGTTTCTAGGATTCCTTCCTTCTCTCTCTCTCTCCTTCATGTTTACTTTATTCTTGTGCTTTTGCCTTAAAGTCCTCTAGTCATCTGCTTCATAGTTTATGATTCTTTTTCATTTTTTGGCTGATTTGTTTACTACCACATATTGAGCTCTTTTTGGTTGTTCTGATTTTCAGAAACGATATTTAAAGTGGATTATTTTTTTAAAATTATGTCTTTTTACAAATTGGGGTTATGTGTTATTATAATAATGATTATTAAATTACATGTTTAATAATTATAATTGCTTGTTGTCTTGTATGTGTATATTTATTAACTATTTTCTCCCTTTTTACTATATTATTTTAAAATTATTTAGATATTTATCTGACTATTAGGCCCTTGAAATTATAACATATCAAAACTCTACACAACAGTCATGTGGCTTAGACAAGTAGCTATGGTGCATATTGTGATCTTCACCTAGTTGTGTTTTATAGTTCCTAACTGTTCAGAAGCTGTGTATGAGCCCTAGCTGATGCCCCAGGGTGTTTTCTCTTGTTTCCAATCTTACAATATTTAGCAAGTTTTAAATTCCATGTTTTGTCTCTGTAGTGCTTTCTGCCCATGGAACATTTCACAGGTTCATCCAGACCCCCTTAAAGAACATTTTTTGAGTCCACTATTTTGAGTCCCCTCAGGACTTCTATGGCATTTCACTAAAACTTCAAGCCATAACATGTCTTCTGATACTGTTCTACTTCATCAAAAAATCCAATATTTCAAAAAAAAGGTATTAAATCATCTAGTTAAAAGTACAGCTTTAAACCCAGAGCTAGCAGCTCCAGCTTTCTAACAGGGTATAGATTCCAGATCTGAGACTTAAGAGGTAAATGGCATTTGACAAGAAACAACTTCTCTGCTGCACTAAATTGTATCTACAGCTTAGGAATGGAATAGCAAACACATAAATATCCTGTATAAAATTTAATAATTTTGCATTCAAAAACTTTTTTGTGAAGCACATATGTTTCAAATTCTGTTATGTATCCTAAAAATGCTATAATACTAAATTACTATAGTTAATAAATCCTAAACTAAATGAATTTTTTGTTTTGATGTAGGCAGACTCAAAAAATTCCCATGGCCAAGTGAATATTGTATGCCAGATTATTGTTTCACTCACTAACTGGCTCAAAAATGCAGTGACCATGCCCATAATAATAGAGGTTATATATTTCATGATTGTTCAGGATTTCAACATCCTGTAAAAAGATTATATGCTGTGATTAACAAGATTATATATGGAATTGCAGGGAACCATGGAGGTGGGCCAGCCTACATGCCCTGAGAGGCAGGGATCATAGCTTTTTCAGTTGAGAGTCCATGGCTTCTGGGGCACAAAATGCTCTCCAGTTCATGAGAGCCCTATACGCTCCCTCAAGCAGTAAAGTGTTCAGGCCACTTTTTGTTTCTCTGTAGTTTCCCTCAGAAGTCATCGAAGCATGGAAACTTGACAGAACAATTGGTAGTAGACGTTAATCTTATATACTCTGTGACTTGCAAACTTCATCGTATCCTGGCAACTACAGCTGTATTGATCCTAGCAATTGACACTGTATTCTGTTTCTGATAAAGGTATAAAAAGTCTAACTGCTCTCAATAAAATTACTACACTCTTAAAATAGCTGTGGAGCCTCCAACCAGCCTGGTTTCATTCCTCACCGCCATATATGGTGACCTTGCCTGTTAAGTAAGTGTAGGTGCTTACACAGAATGTAAGCCATCATTTAGTCCCAGATACAGAATCAGTCCTATATTCCTTGATAAGTTGTGTTCTCACTAGAGTAGATGTCTAGTTTGTAGATGGGTAGGCCTCTGGATTCTGTTTCTTGACTTCCACATTTAAACAAAAATAACCATTGTCTGAAAAGATGAATACAGAATGCTGTGTTCATAAACTTGGTATTTCACACAGTATTGCTTCTGATCAAGCACAAAAATTCTCTAGTAACTGATTTTCCTTTATACCAGCAAATCTATAGAAATGAATGGATGGATATACGTGATTAGTGTTATCTTGAAGTAGTAGCTGTCTTGACAAAATAGTAAAATGACCTTTTGAATTATTATGATTGAATGTAGATTATAAACACTTAAGGAGCAGAAATATTTTGTGTTTGCTGATGTAAATGCTAAATCAGCAATCTACCTAAGACTATATTGATCCCATTACTATGATGCATACTCCTTGGCATCAAGAGGAGAAAATGAGATAAATAGTACTCTTATTCTGTGAACCCGGGAAGGATTCTCCATTGTAATAAAATATTTGGATAAAGATTAAGATGGGAGCTGAATGAATTAAACATTTTTCTTTCCCTTGGTGTCCATTTAAGAACGTTTGTAGGATAAACTGAAGCTACATAATGGGCCTTAAACGTAAAATAATTAAAATACTCACGATAAACTTACTGAAGAGATAATTGAATGTTGAAGAACTTATATATATATATATATATATATATATATATATATATATATATATATAAAAAAAAATGCTCTGTGTAGTTTTGGTGCCTGTCCTGGATCTTGCTCTATAGACAAGGCTAGCCTTGAACTTACAGAGATCCGCCTGGCTCTGCCTCCTGAAATTAAAGGTGTGTGCCATCGCTGAGCGGGAGAACTTTGTATTTTTAAACTTATATTCATTTAAATTTTCTTGTAGCTGGATTGGAACTCATGTTGACCTCAGAGTCACTTACAGAGATGGATGGAGTGGTTGAAAATGTGTTCCCTGCATTACAGTGTCCATTCACAGTTGCAAAATGTGACAATCTGTCTTGATTTAAATGGTTTTGAGAATTTCGTACAAGAGTACTGTATTTTACATCATTTCACTCCTTGCTTTCTGCCTTTCAAAGATGTCCCACTCCATCTCCAGTTCACGATGCACAGATTGAGAGGGAGAAAGAGAAAAGGGAGGGAACTTCAGTGTGTGTTTTAAGTAAGTTTACAAAGTGATGTTTTCCTGTGGCTTTTAGAAACATTCTGTGTGAGAGTCCTTAACCTCTCTGAGGAGTGGATGGAGGTGGGGTGGGGGAGGGTGGGGTTGGATAAGGAGAGAGAGGGAGAACTGGGGTTGGTATGTGAAATGAAAAAAAAACTTTAATAAATAAATAAATAAATTTTAAAACATCCCGTGTTATTTACCACTGTGTTATTCTTCATTCTCCTTCTGCAACCCTCTGCAACCCTCCCTTTCCTATGCCCAGTTCCCCTTCCTAGCTTTTCATTCTCCCTTAAAATGTGCCTGTCTCTAGATCTCCTTTTCCCACTGTCCCTCATGGTCCCTGCCTATTTTCCTGGCTTCTACAAAAGCTAGTTTAGGATACGTGCTCGACTGTAAAATTCAGAGATAGGATCCACAAATAAGACAGAGCATGTGGCTTTTGTTTTCCTGGATCCCCTTCAGTACATGTTTTAGTTTCTTCATCAATTTGTCTGCAAATCAAATTTCATTTTATTTTTTTCTTCATAGTTGAATAAAATTATATTGTGTATTTGCACCATATTTTCATTATTCATTTATCAGTTGAAGGGCACTTAGCTTATATCCATTTTCTAGCTATTGTGACTAGAGCAACAATGAACATTGCTGAATAAACAACTCTATTAGTAGAGCATTGGTCCTTTGGGTATATGCTAAGGGATGATATACTTGGGTCATATGACATATTTCAACTTCTTGGCAGTTCTGTGTGCTTATTTCCATAGTTGACTGATCCAATGTGCAACCTTTCTAAAGAGATTTTTGTTTCACCTTTCATGGGGTAATTAAATTTCAATTTCTTACATTCCTGAAAGTTTTTCAATGTTTCCCCATGTTTAAATGAGCACATTAACATTGTGCTGAAGGGTTGTCTAGTGTTCACAATCTCAAGACTTTATACATCTTGTGAAGAAAGCACAATCTTATTCTTCCTTGATATACATAAGATTTACCATGACCTTTATGCCAATAATTCAACAATACACACAACAGGTCTCTGTGTTTTTTTAATCCAGAAAGTACAAAAGCAGTATGTATTATCATTGATGAAGCTCAGCAAAAGGTGAAAGAGTGATAAAAACTGATTTTTCTAAAATGTAGTAGGCAAGATTTATTGAAAGACTAAAAACAAAATTGTCAATTTTCTTCCTGGCACTGTTTTATCAACTTGATTGGATTTGTAATCAACTGTAAGAGCTCTCTCTCTCTCTCTCTCTCTCTCTCTCTCTCTCTCTCTCTCTCTCTCTCT